>CAUYQG010282357.1:0-12365 GCA_963574415.1 Tarsius wallacei | reverse complement strand
GAGTTGATCCCTATCATAAGGTTCTTATAGAGTTGTTGTTGTTGTTCCTGTTTGTTTGTTGTCTTTCTTTTGGTTTTGGGGTTGGTTTGTGTTTTTAATCTTTTTCCTGTACTCTTGTGAAGAACATTGTTGTCTTTTTTTCTTTTCTTCTGTGTTTAACACTTTTGTAAGTGTTTCTTGTAGAGGTGGCCTGGTGGCAGCGTAAGTTATTAGAAATTGGATATCTGGGAAAGATTTTAATTCTCCCTCACTGATGAAGCTTAGCTTGGCTGGGTAGGTTATTCTTGGTTGAAATTGTTTATCTTTTAGAACTTTGAAGATAGGGCTCCATAGCTTCTGCCCATTTTTAAATGGAGCTGCTTTAGCACAGTGGGATGATAATACCCAAAAAAACAACAACAACATATAATTAAGGTAAAGATAAAAATTCTACTACTTTTTAAGGATAATTTGATTATCAATCTGGGGATTCAAAGACAATCAGTAAATCAACTAAGGCATCTTAAATTTATTAAGAAATCTTAGCAAGGTAAAAAAAAATATGCATCAACACTTTTCTAGGTGATTCTTAATAAAAAGAAAAATGTACAAAAAACTCATTCATAAAATTAGCAAAACTAATAGGATAGACACATCATAATGTTGGATTATAAGAATCAATATTTTAAGGTGTTGATTCTCCTCTCATATCTTCAAAAAACATATATTCAAGGCAAGTGTGACACAACTTTTACATGTATTTTTTGTTTGTGTTGAGCTAAATACATCTTGATAATGGGGAACAAATATAACTCCTACTCAAAACAAGATATGAGATATGACTAACAATGCAGACAGTTCTTTCATGGCCAGTGGTACTGGAATTACCTAGTACTGGATTATTTGCGTAAACTGTTAATATTTGAGGCACTTTTCAAGCGTGTTGTTAAACAGAGTAATCATGAAAAAGTGAGTTAGATAAACTTTAAATTAAATCAATGATATGTTTTAAAGGAGTAGACAAGGTTTATCGATTTCTAATATTTTTACTGTGTTTCATTATTATCTGTGGTGTTGATGTGATCACATCTAGTATATCTGTATGGAGGAAATGCATGTAAGGCACCACTGAGCATCTCATTTCAACTCACCTCCAGTAAAACTGCATTGGTAGCTCAAAATTAGTGCTGGAGCTAAATAAGATTTCAGCTTAATAAATACATTTTACACAAGCATGTGGTAATTTACATTACATAAAATATCAGATTTAATGATAATACATTTACTGAGATAAGAATGTGCATATAAGCCGGGCTCCGTGGCTCAGCCTGTAATCCCGTGCCTTGGGAGGCTGAGGTGAATGGATTGCCTGAGCCCTCAGGTTCAAGACCCGCCTGGGCAACTTGGTGAAACCTCATCTCTACAATAAAAAATAAAATAAATAAAAAATTAGCCAGGCGTGGTAGCGTGTGCCTGTAGTTCCAGCTACTTGGAAGGCTGAGGCGGAAGGATCACCGGAGCCCAGCAAGTTGAGGCTGCGGTGGCCGGGAGCAGCCACTGCACTCCAGTCTGGGTAACAGAGTGAGCCTCCAACTCAAAAAAATAAAAAAGAATGTGCATATAGAAACACAACTTTGATTGTTTAACTATGGTTGGATTGCAATCATATTATCAGTAGATACCAGAACTCAGTAAACATAACAAAAGTATTTCATTAGTTCTATGAAATTTACAATAAAGAGCAATATATATTTTATTATGTGTAAATATTGCTGCATATTTTTATACCAGTAAAAAATTTTAATGTACTTCTATGTATATTTCATATGTACATATTTTGAAAGTTATACATTCACCATCATAACACTGCCCATGTCTCTTTCCTATGATTTCTATCCCCTACCCCACAGACAGTCACTCCTTGATTCTGTTATTATAGATTCATTTTTCCTGTTCTTGGATATACACTATGCATTGTACATTGCGTGTGTATGTGTATGTGTCCATGCCTGTGTGTGTGTCTCTGATTTCTTTCACTCAGCATTTTAAAGATCAATTTATGTTTAATTAGAAATTTGTTTATTTTCATTGCTAAAAAGTCTCACATCATACATATATCATACAAATATTTCTTCTTTTTTTTTTTGAGTTGTAGTTTCACTCTGTCACCCAGACTGGAGTGCAATGCTGGTCTCCGGCTATCCTCCTGCCTCAGCCTTCCAAGTAGCTGGATGTACAGGTGTGCGCTACCATGCCCAGCTAATTTTTTGATTTATTGTAGGGATGAGGTCTCGCCAAGTTGCCCAGGCGGGTCTCGAACCCGCGGGCTCAGGCAATCCACTTACCTCAGCCTCCCAAATGCGCGGGATTACAGGCTGAGCCATCGAGCCCGGCTCAAATATCTCTTCTTGATGGACATTTGGGTGGTTTTCAAATTTTAGTTATTATGAATGAGGTTGCTATTCCTTACATTTTTTACATACTAGATGGGATTTCTTTTGTATTTAACAAATTAATTATAAATTTTACCTAGAAAAATAAAATCCAGTAAGCAATAATAAAGGTGTAGAAAAACCTGGATGGAAAATGCACTGCTAATTACCTAACTCAACAACAAAATGTCACATTTATTTGTGTGTGTGAATTTGTGTATATATGTATATATACATATGCTTTTTAATATGCTTTTTATACCCATAGGAAAGATATACAGTCATGTACCTCACAATGTTTCTGTCAGTAACAGACTATATATATTTAACAGGGGTTATATGTTATTAAAATACTATAATACTATATTTTTTCTGTATATTTTCCATGTTTGGATACACAAATACTTGCCTTTGTGTTACAGTTGCCTATTATATTCAGTACACTAACATGCTTTACAGGTCTGTCGCCTTGGAACAATAGGCTACAAATATAGATGAGATATATAGTAGGCTATACTATCTGGGTATGTGTAAAAACATCCTGTGATGTTCTTACAACAAAGAAATCGCCTAACAATGCATTTTTCAGAATGTATCTTCATCATAGAGTGACACATTGATAACTTCTGTGAATGAAGTTAGAACAATTAACTAATAAACAAAATAAGACAATTAAGCCAGATATCTATTTCATAATCTCATAACAAATTTTATGAGATAAAGTTAAAAACTTGATTAAATGAAAATTTATATACACACTATTGCTAAGTGTCTCAATTACAATATTTATGATAGCTACTTTTTAATTTACTGTCAGATATATGTGTCTAGATTTCATGACCCTGTGTTATTACTTTTTCTTGTGTACACTATGCATAAGAAAACCTGAGAGAGACATTTTGACCTTAAGAAGAAAATATAGAAAAATTATTTTATTATCGTGTTTTGTTCAGATCAGGAAGGATTTGTTGTTGTAACTGCTTCATCTACCAGAATGCAATGTTTGGCACTATTATGACAAGTCACCAATAAGATAATCAATATGCTTGGGAATGAGAGGATTCACAAGTCATAAGACCTTCAGTTTAAAATAGAAATGTTGGGGGGCACACCTCATCAGCAAGGGCACATGCATAATGAACATTTGTATACCTAACTCTGAATCGTACCCCACTTCTTTAAAGTAAAAAAAAATAAAATAAAATAAACTGGAAATGTTACAGGCTAATTAGCCAAGAAATGAGAAAATACAATGATAATCTGTGGCTTTAGTTCTGACATAACATGTGATGCAGCAAGGAATTGAACTGGCAGTGCCCATATAGACTGTCGTAGTATGTAGTCCACCAAAGATGTGGGCAAGCTTAAAAATAGAACATTGGGTCATTGCCTTGCTAAGTTATAGTGTGGCCCTTTGCTCTTTGAGCTATGTCCAGGCCATGTTTTCTTAAGCTTTGCTCCCTCCCCTCCCTTGGGGAGGTGAATGTCCTCTTTCTCTCTCTTTAATTTGCTTTCCAAATAAACTGTATTTTCTAATCTAAAAAAAAAAAAAAATTGATTGATGAGTCAGATAGGTTATTTGTAATAATGAATCTAAAATTTTAAAAAAGTAACGTGTGTATGTCTGTGTGTATGTGAGTGACATCAGGATTGCTAGGCTTAGTATTATGCAAAACATTTCCAATGTTATTTAGAAGAATAATTATTTCTTCAGCTCCTTGTTTCTCTCTACAATACACTCATTAGACACTGATATTATGTTAGCTAGAAATGGACATTTGATTATTAATGTCAGTTTTTAAAAATAAATAAGTAAATATTTTCTGACAATATTGTTTTAATCTTTTCTTAAAACTTCCATGGCACTATTTGCATTACCAGGTATGAATATTAAAAGGTGCATGATTTAAAATTAAATCTATACATAAAATGTTATACTCAGATATATTTCTGATTTTTTAAAAATAATACCTTAATCTAAAGATTTTGCCACAGAAAATATTTTGAGTACTAATATGCAGTGCATATAAGAAAAAGCAATAACATAGTATCATGAATTTTAGATACCTATATCTGCCAGTAAATTAAAAAGTAGTTCCATTAATGTTGTAATTGGAACTCTCAGCAATAGTGGGTATATATATGTAACTTTTCATTTAACCAGGAACCATTTTAAAAAGAAAAAATGAACAATTAGTCATTAAACTAGAAAAACAGACATATATAATGAAAACCCAAGGCAAATCAAGATGTACAGCCACACTGAAAATAGAGAAAATACTTTTTTTTTTTTTTAGTATCATTCTGTCACCCAGCCTGGAGTACAGTGGCATACTGCTCACAGCCACCGCAGCCTCTACCTGCTGGATTCAGATGATCCTTCTGCCCCAGCCTTCCATGTAGCTGGAAGCACAGGCATGTGCCACCACCCCCGGCTATTTTTTTTGTTTATGTATTTATTGTAGAAATGAGTTCTTGCCATGTTGCTCAGGCTGGTTTCAAATCCCTTGAGTTTGGGCAATCCTCTCCCCTCCGCTTCCCAAAGTGCTGGGATTACAGGCATGAGTCACCACGCCCAGCCTGGATACTACTTATTTATGGTCTTCTAATCATGAGAAAAAAATGTTATTTGGAAGTATAAGGATATATTTGACAGGACAAAATATATTGAGGTTAGTGAGAAGTTCCTCCTAAAGTAAATTTTGGTCTAAGCACCCTCACTTCAAGATTTCTACCACACTGGAGCAATAAGCATAGAGATTATAAAAACAATCACACGGTAGACTATGAGGGAAAGACACTGTCTAGAAATTCATTCTCCTGAGACTATACTCATTAAATTGGTAAATGGAAACATAAATGGAGAAATCAACAAAATATAGACTTTAGCTGTGATTTACATAGGAAAAATTCAAAATCACATATTCAACAAGTGAAAGAATTCCCATAATTGAACCCTAGGATATATCACAATTTATATGCAGACAGAAATGGGGTCAATAATTAGGTCATCTCTTGGCTCCCATTCATTTGAGTTCTATTTTCAGAGAGCCTCAGCAAGGTGCTCAATTTTTCCCACCCTTAACAATCCAAACCCATCTGAAAAAAAAACAAAAAACAAATATTGAGCTCAGCAAGGACTTGATTTTGCCAGATTGATTTTAACTTACTTTGATTGGCTTATCTTTTATGAAGACTGAGTGAATGAAGTGTATGATTGACATAACTCTAGGTCAAGTGCTCCACATGTATTGTTTGTGCTTTAATCAGCTTCTCCAAAGCTATTGGGCTGAGCGTCAGGGAGGGATATTCTCCAAACCAAAATCAAGTGCTATTTCCAGAAACAGAGTCAATGGCAAAAAATAGTGTGTGCTCACATTAGCTTCTCTTCTCTATATTTCTATAATTTTTCCTCATTCAAATCACTATTGCTTACTTCTATATTATTTCCATTTGCTTCATTTTATTCTGATAATTCTTGCTACTATATTTAATTCAAAACTTACTCTATGGATTGCACTAGAGAGGAAATGTAGCATAGAGAAAGAAGTATTCTCTAGAGTTCATCAAGATTGTCCTGAAATAGCCAAATAGCTAAGAAAGTGACAAGAGGACTCTTCCAAAAAGAGAAAATACTATTACTTATAGAATTTTAAGGCACCATAAATTAATCATGACAGAAAGCATTTTAAAATATCTTTACATTTTGAATTTGAAGTAGTTCCCTTATGTTAAAAAATAAAAACTGTTAGATTACAAACAATCCCATTCCCAAACATGAATCTTTTAAAATTTTTTTACAGCAGATCAATCATTGATTAAAATACAAAAATCTCATTTGATTAGTTAACTATTTATGCACAGGAAAGAAAATAACACTATTTGATATAGTGGTTCATAGTTGTTTGTGTGTGTGTGTGTGTGTGTGTCCTTTGACAGAATTATCCAGAAATCAAATTTAATAAATATTTGTGTATTTCTATGGCATACTAACCTAGTAACGGTTCAATTTTTTTTTGTTTTGACCCAGCATTATAAATATAATGTCCTTTCATCAATTATAGCTTTTATGAAATTTGTTTTAGAAGTACACAAATGGTGAACAAGACAGATTCCCAAGTTCTATTTCATGTGCATTACTTGTCAAAGAATAATCAAACCTTTCATTTTTAAAGCATTGATCTGTCAACATAAAAACTATAATAATAAAAATATGGATATTTTTAAAACATTGTGAATTGATACGACCAAGAAATATATGCTCAGGAACAGAAAATATTTTGAGAGTTATACAATGAAAAAAAACCACTATTTTTTGTGTTTTTTAAAATTTAAAGCCAGTAGTATTTTGTAAAACTGTTATCTCTATCTGTTGATATGATGTCTGTGGGTAAGAGGTAAAAAAAAACATGCAAATTGTCTCCAAAATTTCTCTGAAGTTGATCAAACACTTTGCTTAGGTACCAGTTTACACTGTCATCTACATCACCAAAGTTTGCTTCTTAGTTATCAATGTATATTCAGCTGAATATTTATGTTCTGTATTTATGAACCCAACTCCTATTCTTCTGTGTCAAACATTTTTATGTTGCATGTATGTTTTTAATTCCCTATCATATTACAAGTCATTTGCCAAAATGCCAAACTCGATGCAGACACGAGACCCTCAGTATACTCCTTCTATGTTTTCTAGAATTCATAGAAAGAGTTTGCTTTAGCAGGACAAATTTAACAATGGTAGTTGTAACCAAGCTTTACTTACATGGAGAAAAAACAAATACCTATTAAGTCTCAATGCTCTGAAGATATGTGATTTAACCTATTACAAGACTGAGAGAAAATAACCTTGCAGTCTTCTATATCTACCAGATATACATGCCTTAGGCACATAGGAAAAACAAAGTGCTTAGGTGAATTTTTTGGAGTTTATGATGGACACATAATAATTGTACATACTTATGGGGTACAATGTGATGTTTTGACACATGTATTGTGCAATAATTAAATCAGGGTAATTAGCACATCCATCACTGAAACATTTATCATTTTTTTGTGATGAGAATAGTCAAAAGCCTCTCTTCTAGCTATTTTGAAATATACAGTACGTTGTTGTAAACGCTAGTCATCCTACTATGCAAACACCAGAATTTATTTCTCCTATCTAACCATAACTTTGTAACCACAACCGAATCTCCCAATTTCTCCCCCTTCTTTCTGCGTTTTGCCATTATCATAAATTTGCGCCTACTGTACTTATAAAATTGTATTTAAAATCTCACCCAGAGATACATATAAAGTTGCTCATTATACTATAAAATAAATATTTCACAATATAAATGTAAAGTACCAGAGGAACATGATTTAAAGAAAAAGAATGTTTTTCTAAGCAACCAGCTCATGTTCAGATTATTCAGATCCAAATATGACTTTCCAATATATATTAAAATAATTATATAAGGGCAGAATATAGAATATACGTACAATATAAACACTTTTTTAGTATTTGTTATAATTCAAGGACTTTTATATATGCTGCTTCATTATTTTTTCCCAGGTGATACGTTTTGGGCTATTTTACATATAGTAAAAGATAAGCAAAATGAATTTAAAGAATTTACAGTAGATCATACAGATAACAAGTTACAGATCTTCAAATAGTACCAAAACTACCAAAGGAAAAAATCTGTGCTGTTACTAGCTCTAGTCAGCACTTTTCCTACTCCTGTGAAATTGGTGTCAAGCATTACATTATACTGCTTCTTGTTGTTTTATAATACAGCAGGCTGTTAGTTCAGAAATCCTGGCTGTCTCTGAGGCACAGAAAAACAATTGAGACTATAACATACATGAGAAATACTACCAGAGACACAGATAGCTGAAAGGAATTTGAGGATGAATATGAAACATGCTCACATGTAACATGACATTTATAAAATTGCTGTGTTAGCTACTATGGCAATTATCCTGCCAAGGTAGGAGATATATATATATCTCCTATAGCATATATATATATGCTACTGTGTATTTGTGTGTATACTATCAATTTAAATTTAAGCAAAAAGCTATTCCAAAGTTTATGTACCCCTCTATATAATATAATCTTGAATTATATCCATATGACCTATGTTGTGTGTATTATATACAAATAGCATAGTAATAAATTAACAAGAAAGTAAAAAAAGTAAACCTAGGTGACTGTTAAATCATTTATTTGAAATTATGAGAGATAATGAAAGAATTATCTGTCACTTTGATAATGCTAAGGTTACCAGATTCACAAATGTGCTCACATACAGACAATGGCCTCACCTACAAATTACCAGTGTTACTTGCTTAGACCTAAGTAAACACCAAATAATCATTTGAATTAATTAGGAAAAATAAACAATTCAGTACTAAAAAAAATGTATTTTTGCCTTTCTCCAATTTTCAAAGTCAACAAATTAAAATCTTAAAACACTTTTGTCTTCTTGCTCCATAATGGATTAATTGTTGTATTTACCTTACTTAGATGCTCAGAGCTAATGAGTAAAACCATGGATTTGAGTCCTGTGAGGGCCAATTAGCTTTAATATATTTTTCAACTGAAGACAGTACCTAAATCCTATGATGGAATTCACAAGAAAAAAATTTGCATGTTGCTAAATAAATATGTAATGTATTCTAAAAAAAGGTCTCTCTCTAGTGTAAGCATATGTGAGAGTAGCCAGAAGCAGCACCATTGTATTATAAAAGAGAGGCACTATAGAATTTAGAAATGAAGTTGGAGAAACTTTATTATAGTGGTTTGCTTTTGAAATATACAAAAAATACAATACTTCAGATAATATTGCAGACTGGTTAAAAAGTGTATACATTCTGAAACCAGGTGCAGTGACAGAAACCTGTGGTACCCTCTACTTGAGAAACTGAGGTGTGAAGACTCTTAAACCCAGGAGTTTGAGACCAGTCTGAGCAATAGAGTAAGATCTCATCTCATATATATATATGCAAAAACTGTAAGGACACATAAAGTTTGAAAGTAAATGGACTTTTAAAAGTCAAAAAATGTAACCATTTACCATCCTGCAAGAAAAAAAAAACCAATATTGCTATATAAATACTAGATAACAAAAAAAATCAAGGCAAAATTAAAAAACTTTTCTGGAGATAAAATGGCCATGTGTCATAATAAAAGTTCTAATTCCATCAGGAGGACAAAATTTCTCAACTTGAATGGATCTAAATACATTATTTCCAATATTAAGGAAAATCTAATATAACTGCAGAAGTAGATAAATATACCATAATTGTAGAAAGTTTTGTAATATCTCTCTCAGCAGTTGCTCAAGAAAAATAGCCAAGAGAATAAACAAACAATAAGTCTATATAAGATCTGAATTTAAAAAAGATAATTACAAGCTTCAACTGTTCAATGCGTATAAATTGATGCATCAAACACCTGGAAAACACATCTTTGATTTTTAAGCACAATTTAACAAAAATTGATGTAAAGCCATAAAACTCATATTAATAAATTTAAAGAAACCTATGCCACAGAGACTATGTTCTTTGAACACACTGCAATTAAGCAAGAAATCAATAACAAAGTAACATAGGACACTATGTATTTAGGAAAAAGATTCTAAATAATTTTTGTGTCCAAGAAGAACTTCTAATGGAAAGTAGATAATAGTTAGAACTGAAATACTGAAAACATGACGTATCAAAATGCATGCAATATAACTAAAGTGGTATATAGAAGTCAATTTATTCTTTAATGCTTATGCCAAAGGAAAAAAAATACTGGAAATTATTAAGTAAATAGCTAGCTAATGAAATTATAAAGGAAACAAATATTAGTTCAAAGAAATGAAAGTAATAATTAAAGGAAGAAAGTAATAATTAATACAGAAGCTAATAAAATAGAGTATACAATAAAGAAGTTCAGTAAAGCCAAAAGATTTTAAATTGCAAAGATGAAGCATGACAAAGAGTTTGCAAAATTGACCATAAGTAAAGGCCATAATATATACATATATACATATATATATATATATTTTTTTTTTTAATTAGGCATGGAAAGGGTCTTGGCAGAGATCTGACACATTTAATTTTTAAAAAGTTTAAATGCCATAAACTATATTTATGTCAGTGAATTCAAACACTGAAAAATAAAGAAATGCATATAAAATTTAACTTTTAAAATGAGCTCAAAATTAACAAAATTTGAAAGCTATTATAAACATTAACAAAATTGAATTGGTGATTTAATGTATTTTGGTGAAAATATACCTCTAATAAATCTGAATAAATGTTTTAACAACATTTAGGGAACTAATACATATATGATCAAGGAAAATTACTCTTCCATAAGCTAAAAGGGGAACTCCCCAAGTAGTTGTATGAAGTTATCAATCTAGATGGTGTATATGAAGAGTTCTGAAACCAATAAACAGTAGATGATGATCTAGCTAACCACCCTCATGTGTATGTATATACATATTTCAATTGGTCCATCTATTGCCATTTTCTAAATATCTACTATAATCCAAAAACCATGCCAGTGAAAAGATTAGTAAAACACCTTTAATCTGCTTCAGAAGGTGCCACTTACAGTTTAGCGAAACAATCTTCATTCTATGTTTCAATCGTATCTTTGTATGTCCACATGTTTGTATAGAGAAAATAATTTAGAACAAAAGGGAGGCCTCTAGTGTGGGCACTTGAGTGAGATGAACATTAAGGTCTGCTGTTTTACGTTATAATGAGAACACTTGCACTGATTTACTAAAAACCAGGGTTCTCTGAGTGATATAACTCTCAAGGTAGGAAGTAGAGATTCTTTTTTAGAAAAAAAAAAAAAAAACACCACTATATTTGGAATAGAAAGTAGGACGATAGCTAAGGTTGATATTCAAACAGTGCATTGTGGTAGAGAGCATGTGTGATAAAATAATTGCAGTATTTCTAAACCTATTGTTAAAGGACTTCTGGCTTATGCAGCTCTGTCCCTTTTCTGGATCCCTACTCATACAACCAAGAGCTTCCTACAGTCTAGCATCAAACTTGATTCCTCACACAGAAAAATATCCCAGCCTGGATCTTAGACTGTCATTACTGCTTGGTTCATACATTCTGTTTGGTCCATTATTGTTGTTAAATTACCTTTGCTAACTACTAGAATATCACTACTAACTATAAGCACCTCTTTCTGTAAATGAGCTAAGTCTGAATTTCTAAATTTTGCATTTTATGTAGGTTTTCCTTATGGGATAACTCACTGTAGTAAACTTTTGTGTTACCTTGAAGTCATTTTGACTCTGAAATATTTAGTGGCTGCCTGCTCTATTGACTTCTTGATTTATAATTTTAAGTTGAATGTGTTACTATTCGGTCTTTGAGCAGAATACGACTTCCTTCAACACTATTTAGAAATAACAGTCATCCTTTGCAAATTTATTCAAGGCCATACACACAGAAGCAATACTCTGGTAGAAAGAGAGAGGGAAAGTAATCAGTGTGAGCTGTTAACCAAGCACTCAACACCAGTTTGGTAACTATATGTAACTTCATTTTTCTTAAAAGTTCACATTTTCAGATGACTCAGTTAGTAGTTTTTTTGTGTTTGCATTGGAAATGCAAATTATTTCATTTCAATGGAGTATAATTTCCTATGAGAAAAAAAAATAAGTATTTTACCACTCAGTGACTTATCAATTATACTTTGTCAGTTTCCTGACTTTTTCTACTAACTTAAAATATTGCATTTTCCTTAATATTGACCAATGATGTTTTTTTAAATCTAGTTATTCACAAAGACTTTCTTTCTTTTTTTTTTTTTTTTTTTTTTTGAGTTGGCGTCTCACTCCGTCGCCCAGACTGGAGTGCAGTGGCCGCTCCCGGCCACCGCAGCCTCGACCTGCTGGGCTCCGGCGATCCTTCCGCCTCAGCCTTCCAAGTAGCTGGAACTAC
>CAUYQG010282347.1:0-27943 GCA_963574415.1 Tarsius wallacei | reverse complement strand
TTCGAGACCCGCCTGGGCAACTTGGTAAGACCTCATCTCTACAATAAATCAAAAACTAGCCGGGCGTGGTAGCACGCGCCTGTAGTTCCAGCTACTTGGAAGGCTGAGGCGGAAGGATCGACGGAGCCCAGCAGGTTGAGGCTGCGGTGGCCAGGAGCGGCCACTGCACTCCAGTCTGGGTGACAGAGTGAGACTCCAACCCAAAAAAAAAAAAAAGGTCAAGATGTGAATGCAAACATCATGTGAAACTCCTAGGAAGTCTTAAAAAGAATGTTGGCATTTTCCCTTTACTCCTTTCTCCCTGTGATTTATAACACAGATGAGACATCTGGGCTAAAGCCATCATCTCCTGACAGGACACTGAGGAGCATGTCCTTGGATGGTGATTTACGGGCTGGGTCCCTAATGACTGATTTTTTAAAATCTTGAGTTTCTAGACTTTGTGAACCTTTTTTTTTTTTTTTTTTGAGTTGCAGTCTCACTCTGTTGCCCAGACTGGAGTGCAGTGGCCGCTCCCGGGCTCCAGCGATCCTTCCACCTCAGCCTTCTGAGTAGCCAAAATTACAGGCATGCAGTACCAGGCCCGGCTAATTTTTGATTTATTGTAGAGATGAGGTCTTGCCAAGTTGCCCAGGCGGGTCTCAAACCCGCAGGCTCAGGCAATCCACTCACCTCAGCCTCCCAAAACGCGGGACTACAGGCTGAGCCACCGCGCCTGGCTGACTTTGTGAATCTTATACAAGAAATAGCTTGACTACTTATGGCCACAAGAAAATAAACCTTTGTGTTTAGGCTGTTGTGGTATGTTCTTATTTAAAATGGTGCCGGGTGTTTGATTAGAAATAAATGATGCATTAAAAATAGTTTCTCAGCAAGGCGCGGCGGCTCAGGCCTGTTATCCCAGCTGAGGTGAGAGGATTGCCTGAGTCCACGGGTTTGTGACCAGCCTGGGCAACGTGGTGAGACCTCATCTCTACAATAAATTTTTTAAAAAATTAGCCAGGCATGGTGGCGCATGCCTGTAGTTCCAGTTACTTAGAAGGCTTAGGTGGAAGGATCACCTGAGCCCAGCAGATCGAGGCTGCAGTGGCCGTAAGCGTGCCACTGCACTCCAGTCTGGGTAACAGAGTGAGACTCCAATTCAAAAAAAAAAAAGTTTCTCTACTTCTATCGAGAGGATCAAATGGCTGGAGCTATTATTGTGGTTAACTGCATTCCCAGAACATGCTTTGCATTATATTCAATATGCTGCTGACTTTAAAGCCAGTATTTTAGCTAAAAATTTTGGCTATGCATTCAAAATAATAAAGATTATCTTTGTACTATCCACTTTAGATTTTGATGTTAGGATTATGAACTTTAGAACGCTTATTACCCTTATTTATAAAATGACCAATTGAGTAAATATTTTCGTAGGAAGTGTGTTCATTCTTAGTTTCAAAATGTTCTATTATACTATAATGATTTTTTTCTTTTTGAGTTCGAGTCTCACTCTGCTGCCCAGGCTGGAATGCAGCAGCACGATCACAGCTACCACAGCCTGGATCTGCCGGGCTCAGGCAACCCTTCCACCTCAGCCATCCAAGTAGCTGGAACTACAGGTGCACACTGCCACACCCAGCTAATTTTTTGACTTATTGTAGAGGTCTCGCCAAGTTGCCTAGGTTGATTTTGAACCCCTCAGCTCAGGCAATCCTCTCACCTCGGCCTCCCAAAGTGCTGTGATTACAGGCATGAGCCACCGTGCTCAGCTTTTAACTGGAGTGGCATTTCAGAATGGCTAAAATTTTTTGTTCTTTTTTATTTGAGTAGGAGTCTCACTTTGTCACCCAGGCTGGAGAGCAGTGGCACACTCAACAGCCACCGCAACTTCAACCTGCTTGGCTTAGGTAATCCCTCCACCTCAGCCTTCCAAGAAGCTGGAACTACAGGTGTGTGCCACTACACACGGCTAATTTTTTTGATTTATTGTTGAGATGAGGTCTTGCCAAGTTGTCCAGGCTGGTCTCGAACCCCTGGTCTCAGGCAATCCTCTCACCTGCCTCCCAAAGTGCTGGGATTACAGGCATGAGCCACCACGCCCAGACTAGAATTTGTTTAGTGACTACATTTAGTGTAATCTCCCATTATTGTAACTTTTTGTTGTGCTTCTATCCTTGATATTTACTGTATCAGTGTTAATTTGAACCTCACTGAAATTATATCTGCTTTTATGAAGTAAACTAAGTAGTATGGGCTGTTCGTGTACTGGAAGCTAGGTAGGGAGACAAATAAAATAGCTAAGACTCATCGTTCACTTTCTAGGTGCCATGCAGTGTTGTTTCTTCACATATACTAGCTCAATTAATTCTCAAAACAACCCCAAAGTAGGTACTTTTATCAATATTCATTTTATAATGGAGGAATCTGAAGAGACAGATTACTTGTCCTACATCACATGGCTGGTAAGAGGTAGTAGTGAAACTACAGAATTATAACTAAGAGTTGACAATTTTTTTTGGTCAGAGTCTCACTCTGTCACCCAGGCTGGAGTGCAGTGGCATGCTCATGGCCACCACAGCCTTGACCTGCTGGGCCCAGGTGATCTTTCCGCCTCAATCTTCCAAGTAGCTGGAACTACAGATGCATGCCACTACGCCTGGCTAATTTTTTTATTTATTGTAGAGACGAAATCTCGCCAAGTTGCCCAGGCTGGTCTTGAATCTCTGGGCTCAGGCAATCCTCTTGCCTCAGCCTCCCAAAGTGCTGGGATTACAGGCTTGAGCCACTGCGCCCGGCTCCAGGGTTGACAATTATTTCAAACTGTTGGACTTCAGACCTCAAAACTACAAAGCTATGTTTCTAGGGCCTGCAACTGTGTGGCACTACTTCAACTTTCACCTCTAGAAGGGGGAGGAAGCATGTATTTTTCAAGAATAAAAAGTCAAAGGATATTTCCTTTTTAAAATGTAAGCCTTCTCAGAATGACATAACTGGCAATGCATTGGACAAAGGAACAAAGGCCTGGACTTTTTCATTCGTTTGCCATTATGTTATGACAACTCTGGACTTTAGGTGCCTCATGCGACGGCTTGGCTCATCTCATCCGAGGTCATTTTCTGCTGTGTCCTATTAGAGTCCACCTTTCCCCAGGTGAAAAACATCAGGCTGTACATTTTAAAAGAAAACATAAAATCATAGCAAGCACTCCAGGACTCTCTCCTGTTTCCTTAGTTTGAAAACAAGACAGAGGCAAAGGCGAGAGGATTGTCTTAGCCCATGAGTTCAAAACCAGCCTGGGCAACATAATGAGACCTTGTCTCTACAATAAATAAAAAACTTAGCCAGGCATGGTGGCACACACCTGTACTTCCAGCTATGTGAAAGGTTGAGGCGGCAGGATCGCCTGAGCTCAGCACGTCGAGACATGGTGGCCACTGCACTCCAGCCTGGGCAACAGAGAGTGAGACTCCAACTCAAAAATAGAAAACAGCTCAGGCTCATGCATGTAATCCCAGCCCTTTGGGAGGCTGAGGCAGGAGAATCACTTGAGGCCAGGAGTTTGAGACTAGCATGAGCCAAAAGACCTCATCTTTAAAACCTAAAAAAATTAGCCAGGCATGGTAGTATGCACCTGTAGTGCTAGCTTCCTGAGGAGCTAGAGAGGGTCACTTAAGCCCAGCTCAAGGCTGCAATGAGCTGTGATTGTGCCACTGCACTCCAGCCTGGGTGAGAGACTCTGTCTCTAACAATAACAAAAACTCCCAGCACCTAGCTGATAAAATTTTACACTCTTTGGGCTATTAGACATACTTAAAGGAATTGAGACTAAAACTATAGTAAGCAAGCACTACTTGGATTCTAGAATATTGCCTTTGCTTTCTACCTTTAACATTTGCTATCTCAATTTACACTATTTTTAATGGGTATCATTCATGTTATTTTGGTTGTCTATCCTGTTTTCAACACCATCTCCATCGCCTATTTGTGTTCAAAGAGTGGCTCACAGATAAGGTAGCATTTTATCCTGGTTTTAAGTTCACTGAAAAGATATAGGAAGAGGAACTGCATATGTAGTCAAAAGGCTATTAAAAAAGGCATTATCGGGCCGGGTGCGGTGACTCAAGCCTGTAATCCCAGCACTTTGGGAGGTAGAAGCAAGAGGATTGCCTGAGCTCAGAGGTTCGAGACCAGCCTGGGCAACTGGGCAAGACCCTGCCTCTACAATAAATCAAAAAATTAGCCAGGCGTGGTGGCGCACGCCTGTAGTTCCAGCTACTTGGAAGGCTGAGGTGGAAGGACTGTCTGAGCCCAGCAGGAAGAGGCTGCAGTGGCTGTGAGTGTGCCACTGTACTCCAGCCTGGATGACAGTGTGAGACTACAACTCAAAAAAAAAAAAAGGCATTATCACAGTGAAAGCACTTTATTGTGGCTGTGACAAACTGTGCCTTAGTCTTAGCAAATGATACCAGAAGGGCACTGAATGCCAATGTAAGTGATTTGAATTTGATCTCATAGGCATTTAAACATTAGGAAATCATTCAGAATTTTTCAGTGGATCAACTACTCAGATTTGTTAGAGAATTCTGGTAGTGGCAAGTGTAATGATTCAGAACTGGGAGGCACACTATTGCACTGTCAGAAAAAAAATGGGGGTGCTCACCAAACCTCTTCAGAATGGTCCAAACCAGGGCAGTGGCGATGTGAATGCAGGGGAGGACAAGATATGGTCATATTTAGAAAACATGCCAGCACTTTGGGAGGCAGAGGCAGAAGGACTGTTTTGAGCTCAGGAGTTGGAGACCAGCCTGGGCAACATAGCAAGACCCTGTCTCCAAAAAAAAAATGAACTGGGCATGTGGCACATGCCTGTAGTCCTACCTACTCAGGAGGCTGAGGTGGAAGGATTGCCTGAGACCAGGAGGTTGAGGCTATGGTGAGCCGTGATAACGCCACTGCACTCCAGCCTGTGCAACAGAGTGAGACCTTGCCTTAAAAAAAAAAAAAGAGAGAGAGAGAGAAAGGAGAGACAGAGAGAATGAGGGTGGGAGACAGGGAGAGGAGGGGAGGAGAGGGAGAAAAGAAAACAGACTAGCTGGGCACGATGGCTCACGCCTATAATCCCAGCACTTTGGGAGGCCGAGGTGGGAGGATTGCCTGAGCCCGCAGGTTCGAGACCAGCCTGGGCAACTTGGCAAGACCTCATCTCTACAATAAATCAAAAAATTAGCCAGGCATGGTGGTGTGTGTCTGTAGTTCCAGCTACTTGGAAGGCTGAGGTGAAAGGATCACCTGAGCCCAGCAGGTCAAGGCTGTGGTGGCCGGGAGCGTGCCACTGCCCTCCAGCCTGGGTGACAAAATGAGACTCCAACTCAAAAAAACAAAAAACAAAAAAAACCAACCACTTGACACAAAACTACCGAATGAATAGAGATGAAGTAGAAACCAGGGATCCACTGAGTCTCAGATAAGTGACTTCATGTAAGAGAATAAAGGAAAAAAGGGGTGCAGAAGATGGTTTTTTTTTTTAAATTTTTTTATTTTGTAGTTGGAATCTCACTCTGTTGCCCAGGCTGGAGTGCAGGGGCATGGTCATGGCCACCGCAGCCTCAACCTGCTGGGCTCAGGCAATCCTTCCACCTCAGCCTTCCAAGTAGCTGGAACCACAGGCAAGCACCACCACACCCAGCTAATTTTTTGATTTATTGTAAGGACTAGGTCTCACCATGTTGCCCAGGCTGGTCTTGAATCCACAGGCTCAGGTAATCCCCTAGCCTCTGCCTCCCAAAGTGCTGGGATTACAGGGATGAGCCACTGTGCCTGACTTGATGGTTTTATTCTAAGTAGAGTCTGAATTAACAGTGGAAACTCCAGATCAAGATATCCACAGACAGTCTGAAACATAGATCTGAGGTTGTTAAGGAGGTGGAGGCTTGAGATGAAAGTCTACAACTCATCTAGTGGTCTAGAGGGGTTTGACTGCCAGGCCTCAGGGTGGAGACTTAGGTCTAAGTCCTAGGGACTAGATCCTAGGAAATTACCACATAAGGAACAGAAGAAGGGCAGCCACAGAGGTAGGTCAAGAAATAGGGATTAACAAGACCCCAGAGGAGTTCAGGATATTGGAAAACACTGGCCATGAGTGACACATCACCAGCAGACCCATCATGAACTTGTCTCCCCTGCCGAGTAACCGAGCCTACTTGAGGGCAGCACCTACAACAGAGCCTGTCTCAGGGTAGCCGGTTACTGCTTGTTAAGTACATGAAAGGATAAGGGCTGGGCTCTAAGTGGCCCTGAACTTGGCAATTTGAAGGCACAGATGACATAAACCAGGGCCACTCTCAGGACACCCACCTTCCTTCTGCCCTCCCACCAATATCCTGCCCAACAACCAAGCAGAGTACCATTGGGAATCTGTCTCCTGGAAAAAAAAAATGTTCAGATACACACACGAGTTCACCTTTAAACTACAGAATAAAAAGCTTGTCTTGATGTCTAAATCTCCTTTACCCATTTTGATGACAATTCTTCATAGTACAGAGCATTATGATGGGTAACTCTTCCAAAATATTTAACAATTATAGAGCCTATAAAAAAGCTATGTAAAACTCTTGAGCAAAAAAGCAACTTTAGATTAAGATTAGTCTTACATGAATTGTGTCAAATGAAGTAATCACCCCATCATTTATCTGTTTGAGTTTTCATATTTGCTCAAAAATTAGCATACTTGATCTTTTATAGTACCCATCCCCACCAATTAGTGTTGGCAGATACCCACTATACATAGAAGTCAAAAGATCAGACTGTAAAAATACCAGATTTTGTGATTAAGAGCTCCAAACAGAGCCCTGCAGTTTCTGAGGTAGAATCCCACCGAGCCAGATTTCAAAGCCCTCCAAGGAGCCATCTCGGCCAAGACCAGGCTCCTTCTCCCTTCTATCAGCCAAACAGGACTTGTTAAACACACACATCAACTCCTAGCACATAGTAGGTACCCAATAAGTAGGACTTCATTACAATTCTGAATTTTTCCTTCAGATTATAACCATAACAAGCATCTAACTCTCCTCTCCAGCTTTCCTCAGATCCTCAGGATTTTCCTCTCTTCAATGAGGCAGTTGAGATTCTACATCCTTCTTGAAGTTTCTCTTATTTCTCAATAGGAGACACTTCCCTTTTGGCCTATCGTCTCAAATGCAATGGGCTTTCCATCTTCCATTTACTCAACACTCCACAAGGTACATTTGCTACATGGTATTTATTCAATGACTTTATGTAGTCACCACTTGAGTCACTGCTCTTTTCACATCTACCTGCATCACAGTTCCCCATCTTAGACTATGAAGTCAACAGGCAAGAGCTGGCCTGTTAGCTGATTCATCACCACTGATATGGTGTAACAAAGAGCTGAGTAAATGCTTGTGGAAAAAGAGGATGAGGATGGAGATGAGGGTGTGAGGAAGGGCTCAGACTGGCTGCCCAACCCACAGAACCTGAGGCCTGAATAAGGCCTGGGATCTGCTTTCTTCTCTGCCCATCTAAGGGCGATTCTAAGGCACAGTGGTAAAGGACATGATTGGTCCCCCAGTGTGGTCCTCTGGGCTCATGGCAGCCACTCGCCTAGAAACAGTGCAACAAGCATTCCATTTAGAAGATCTGGCTGACCACATGCAAGAAGCATTCTCTTATGAAAATGGAGACAAGGTCTTTCTTGGAAGAGAGTGAGCCTGACTCTCTACCCCAAGATCAACCAGGTCCCTTTTAAGGGCCCTGAGAACAGCAGCCTGGGAGCAAACAAGACTTTCAAAGGCTGACAAGGCACAGCGTGGATGAATGGAAAGATAACAATACTTGGGGGAAAAAAACAACTTTGGCTTATAAAACCTCCAGCCTGAGGCAGGGACATCAGTGCCCACTAACATGCAGAAACATATGATTGTAGCAGAGATGATTATCAGAAATGCTTTGGCATTTCACACACTGCCCATATCCCAAGCCCTGCTTACCCACCCCACCCCCCCCGACAACACACACACACACACATACACACACACACACACGCGCGCGCAGTATCTGCAGAATAAGTCAAAAGTTGGCATCCAGAGCCTGACGTCAGGATAGAACTCTTGGCACTCTGCACTACAACACCATGATGAGTCCCATCTAGACAGAAAAAGTAACATTGGCCTAAGCTTGAATTGAAGGGTCCGTTTTGTTAGGCTGTGCCCAAAACAGCCAGATCAGGAAAGTCTTTCACTTCTCCCACTTCGCTGAAAGGCTGTCCACCTTGGTTGAACGTCAGCTTGTACCGTAACCGGATAGGTTCCTGGGATAGAAATATAAGAAATTAAGTCAGTGGGGAGCACTAAGAGGCCAACCCAACCAGCAGTCACCAAGGAACAGCAGGTAAATGTTCAAGTCAAAAGAGGGCTTTAAACAACTGTATGACATGACACCCTGGCCTGGCCTCTTTGGGATTACAACGAGAAGCCAGACACAGATCCTGGGAGCCATTCTATACTTCTGCAGTCCTGGGATCCTGAGATGGCTGCCACTCAGACAGATCAGCTAAGGAATATTGGCCTCACCCTTTCAGAGAATTCCATGGGATAGGGAGAGTTCGTGTGTCCATTCCTTGGTCCAGCTATGACAATCCATCATAGATCTTTCAGTGAGCCAAAGGAAAACAGACTTGGGCAAAGGATATTCAACACACCCTTCCCAAACCAGAAACTTTAGAGCAAGGCCTCAATATGCCTCTCTCTCCACCCACAGAGTTAACTCCCTACAGTTCACAGGCCCCCATTTCCTACTACCAAAGATACCAGAACATACTTTGTGTGGGTTGTCAAGCAGCAGCATCTGAGATATCACAGCTGGAGGCATCAGAGGACTGAATGCAGGAAGCTTGGAGCTGGATGCCGGCTGCAGCTTGACTCTCATTGACTATGGGGGAAAAACCCAACATGAAACTCATTTCTGACTACAGCTTCCAGGAGGGAAATCAGGTGAATGAGAGCCTGACCTCCAGCCACCCCTCCAAGAGAAAATGGGCTTCTCATGAGACTTGGTATCCAGAGACACGAGAGCCAAGCACACATTAATTGATGAAAGGATCCAACAGGCCTTTCCTCCCACCATAGAATATGTCTGAAGTCATGTAGTCAATGGTTGGCATCTGAGAGGCAGCATCAACAGCAAGGGCACATCTTGGGTTGAATTCTACCTCTGTTTCTTACTAGCTCTGTGATTTGGGGCAAAATATTTAATTTCTGAGCCCTGTGGTGATAATTTTTAAAACAAAGCTAATAACAGTACATACGCCACAAGCCTACCATAAGAACTGAATGCATGTCTTTATTTTTGTCTGTCTTGAATCTTTTCCTTTGGGACAGGTCCCTTCCCCTGTGATTGTGGTATGGCTGTTAATCAGTGAGGCCGGCCCTACTTGCCCTGAAAAAGTGGACATATTATCCCATATTGGCTGGGTATCTCACATCCCTGAACACAAGTTACTGTCCGAGGTACAGAAGTAACACCAACAAGAACAATCAGAGCCCTTTCTCGGGTAATTAATGTGCATGCCTCATGCCAGTTGAGTTTCTTTCTGAGGTAATGAGGGTTAAGAACCATGCAACCCTCAAGCTGCTGGTAGCCACTTTTCTGCTTTGTGGGAGATTGTCAGGGAATAGTCCTAAACAGAAAAGCAAGAGTCAAGGGATGGAAAGAGACAGATTCTTAAGGAATCATTTAAGAACCTATCTGGGTCCACTCATATCTGAAGTCATACATTCAGGAATCTGCAGTTAAGTGAGTCATTACATTACCACTTAATCTTAAACTAATTTCAGTGAAGATTCTGTCCTTTACACCAAACAGACAATGCCCCAGCAGAGGAACTGGTGCTGAAAAATGATAGCCAGCTACTACCAAAAAATTCAAAGGAGATGGCCAGGAGATAACTCACCTTTGGCACAGCCACCTGAAACATGATGTCCCAGACAGGCTGGGTAGCAGTGCTCATCATGGTCAAGAGCAGCACCTGCACCTCTGGGTGACCAGGTGCTCCAGTCTGGGAGAAGTGGAGCAGAATTCTGAACCCATTCCGGTCATACACGATCAGAGGTGGCAGGTTGCCTGGTAAAGAGGGACGCAACCAGAAGGGTTAACACTACAGATTCCCCAGCCAGCTAGGCACATTATCACTAAAGGCCGTGCTTCTCTACTCAGAGCATCTCCTGACTTAACTTCTACGCCACCATACTCCAAGTCCTCATCACTCTAGTTGGACTCCTACACCCTCCAAACTGACCTCTCCCCCCATCCAACCACCCTAAGACATTGCCAGTTTTTAAAAAAATAACACATTTTGAAGGAGATATGATTATGATAAAAAATCATGCACTAACACTATAGAAAATACAGCATTGTCATAAAGAATGAAGTAAAAAAAAAAAAAGGCAACCCTTAATTCAACCCAGAAATAAGCATTGCTAACATTTAGGCTTATTTGCTATTGGTCTCTTTTGTATAACTATGCACACACACACCCCCCCCTTATATTTAACTGTACAAAACTGTAACGATACCAAATCTGTCAAATTAAATGGTTTACTAAAATTCCAATGGAAATCCTAAAGACATTGTTTTAATTCAGCCAAAGAGTGATTCCAACATTAATTTGGGGGGAAAAATATATGAGAGTAACCAAGAAATAAAAAATAAAAAGAGGGGCAGGGCTATTTGTATTAGTAAATACAGATAAAACTGCAACTCAAATAAAGTGGTATATAACAGAACATGCAGAATAAGCTCACATATGAGACTTTATTTAACCTGATAAGAATACATATTTCAAAATCAGTGGCTGATTCAATGAATGGTATTCACATGACTGGTTACTGGAAAAAATACCTTAATGAAAATCTTTTTTTTTTTTTTGAGTTGGAATCTCACTCAGTCGCCCAGACTGGAGTGCAGTGGCCACCGCAACCTCAACCTGCTGGGCTCTGGCGATCCTTCCGCCTCAGCCTTCCAAGTAGCCAGAACTACTGGCATGCGCTACCACACCTGGCTAATTTTTTATTTTATTGTAGAGATGAGGTCTCACCAAGTTGCCCAGGTGGGTCTCGAACCCGCGGGCTCAGGCAATTCACTCACCTCGGCCTCCCTTACAGGCTGAGCCACCGAGCCCAGCCAAAAATCTTTATCTCATGCCAAACATCACTTATTAAAATGTTGTAAAAAAATACAGTGTAAAAAAATATATAGTTTAGAGCTAGGCATGGTGACTCATGCCTGCGGTCCTAGCTACTTGGGAGGTTAAAGTAGGAGAATCACTTGAGCCCAAAAGTTCAAGGCTGCAATGAGCTATGATCATGCCACAGTGCTCCAGTCTGGGTGACGCAGGGGAATTCCATCTCTTAAAAAAAATTTAGGCTGGGTGCGGTGGCTCAAGCCTATAATACCAGCACTTTGGGTGGCCAAAGCAAGAGGATGCCTGAGCCCACAGGTTGGAGATCATTATGGGCAACAGGGTGAGACCTTGTCTCTATAATAAATTTAAAAATCAGCTAGGCATGGTCGCACGTGCCTGTAGTTCCAGCTACTTGGAAGGCTGAGGCAGAAGGATCACCTGAGCCCAGCAGGTCAAGTCTGTGGTAGCCAGGAGCATGCCATTGCACTCCAGCCTGGGCGAGAGAGTGAGACTCCAACTCAAAAAAAAGAAAAAAAAAAAAAAATCAAAAAATTGAAAGAAAAAAGGATGTCCAAAGATGTTCTTTGAGTACTTTTTCTTAACAGCACACAGAAACAAATTAACCTTCAGAAAGGGATTGGATAAATGGATTATAGTATATCTATTTAATAGTATAATACAAAGATTCATTAAAAGTCAACTTTTTTTTTTTTGAGACAGGGTCTCCCTCTGTCACACAGGCTGGAGGGCAGTAGCATGATCATAGCTCATGCAGCCTTGCCCTTATGGATTCAAGTGATCCTCTCATCTCAGCTTCCCAAGTAGTTGGACTACAGGTGCATACCACCACACCTGGCTAATTCTTTTATTTTTTGTAGTGACAAGGTCTCACTATATTGCCCAGGCTGGTCTCAAACTCCTAGGCTTAAGCAACTCCTTCACCTCGGCCTCTCAAAGTGCTGGGATTACACGTGTAAGCCACTGCACCCAACCAAAAAGTCGAGTTTTTGAAGAATAATTAAGGGCATGAAAACATTACAAGACATTCTATACATGCTGTGGTGTCAATTAAGAGTTATATGTACATATATGTACATGGATAAGGCAAAAAAAAAATACACTAAGACATGAACAGAACTTCCATCTCAGACTGGTAACAGTATAGTTGATTTTACTTTTCTGTTCTATACTGTTATAAAACTATATACTGAACACGCATTTTTGCTTTTAACTTTATTATTTATTTTTTTGAGTCAGAGTCTCACTCTGTCACCCAGGCTGGAGTGCAGTGGCATACTCACAGCTACCACAGCCTTGACCTGCTGGGCTCAGGCAATCCTTCCACCTCAGCCTTCCAAGTAGCTGGAACTACAGGCATGCACCAACACGCCCGGCTAATTTTTTTATTTATTGTAGAGACAAGGTCTCACCAAGTTGCCCAGGCTGGTCTTGAATCCCTGGGCTCAGGCAATCCTCTCGCCTCAGCCTCCCAAAGGCTTGAGCCACCGCGCCCAGCATTAACTTTATATTTTAACGTTTGTTTTGTAATAATTTCAGACTTATAAAAAGTTATAAAACTAAAACAAAGAATTGTTGTGCCTGTAGCCCTGGAACAGAAGACCTGAGTTGTTCCTGCTCTGCATACTAGTGTAGACTGTAGGTACCTTAACTAGCTGGGCTTTCAGTTTCCTTTCCTTTGTAACCAAGGTAATATCCACTTTTCTGCTTTAATAAGAATCCCTAGGCCGGGCACAGTGGTCCATGCCTATAATCCCAGCACTTTGGGATGCTGAGGCGAGAAGATTGCCTGAGCTCAGGGGTTCATGACCAGCCTGGGCAACTTGGCAAGACTTCGTCTCTACAATAAATCAAGAAGTTAGCTGGGCGTGGTGGTACGTGCCTGGTGCCTACAGTTCCAGCTACTTGGAAGATTGAGGCAGAAGGATTGCCTGAACCCAGCAGGTTGAGGCCATGGTGGCTGTGAGTGTGCCATGGCACTCCAGCCTGGGTGACAGAGTGAGACTCCAACTAAAAAAAAAAAAAAAAAAGGATCCTTAGAAAAGGAGGAACCCTAGCCAAAATCTTCCATTCCATTTAATTCTGTCTCTTCCCTGTCAATTTGGGCTCTTCTTGAATGCCAAATGAATGAACATCATATCCCTAAGTAAGCCCCTTTACTAAATTCTGCTTGCCAATAACCTTCAGTGTGTCAATACTAAGACAAAACTAATAAAAAATATTAGGTAAAGGACTGCGTAACAACCTCTTAACTCTCTGCTCCCACACAAAAATCTTCCCCATTCATTGACCAAATTTAAGGGCCACCCTTACCAATCTGAAATGGAAAAAGCAGAAAGTCTAACAAATGTCCGGCAAACAAAAAAGGAGGTGAAGCGGTACTTACTGGGCTTAACAGATTCCAAAGGGACAAACACTTGAGCCAGAGGTGTATTCTGTGATGACGAGGAAGAAGCCAATGGGCCAGCTTCCCAGGACCAACCTGGAGAGGACTTAGTACCTGGTGGCACCTCCTTGGGGATACTTCTCTGTGCAACATAATTGCTACAGAGAAAAAAAAAAGTAGCAAAAATTACATGAAATCCCAGGAATTAGGTTTTCTGAGGAACTAGATAAGGAATAGTTAGAGGTATATAACTTTAGCCAAGCAATCTAACCTATGACTCCAGCTTCCCCATCTGTTAAATGGGAATAACAGAAGTATCTACTTCATAGGGCTGTTATAACAATTAAATGAGACAATGTATGTAAAGCACTTAGAGTGTCTGCACACAGTAAGAACCCAATAAACTAGAGCTGTTATTTTTTTTGAGTTGGAGTCTCACTCTGTCACCCAGGCTGGAAGGCAGTGGCATGCTCATGGCCACCACAGCCTCGACCTACTGGGCTCCTGCGATCCTCCCGCTTCAGCCTTCCAAGTAGCTGGAACTACAGGTGCATGCTACCACGTCCAGCTAGTTTTTTATTTATTGTAGAGAAGAGGTCTTGCCAAGTTGACCGGGTGGGTCTCGACCCTGCAGGCTCAGGCAATCCTTTCACCTTGGCCTCCCAAAGTGCTGGGATTACAAGCCGAGTCACCGAGCCCGGCCGGAGCTGTTATTATTAAGGTTATTCATGTTGTAGCTGTCAGACAATCAACGAGTTGCTCGGCAAGTTAAATTTCCCAAATGTGATCATCAGAGTGATAAAATAAGCTAGGCAAATTACCCTGACCACTTTACACTTCATGATCTTGTCCACTTTTTAGAAAACTTCACTCCAAAGACAAGTAACCTCTTCTGTCATGGCTAAAAAAATAAAACTGCAGGAAACAACTTCTGAGTGGCCAACAGGAATAAACTGCCAGCACATCTGTTTCTACCAGAGCTCCTTGTTCTCTATCAGGAAAACAGTCACCCTCAAGTTGTTTGGGATAAGGCAAACTGCTTCTTGTCCAGAGGCAAATGAACAGGATCTATGAAAATGTTTTTACCTTCATATATTAGAGAACCACTATCTTTAGGAATCTATATTATAAAAAACACTCCCCATCCCAAGTGCCTCCAAGTTGGAAATTATGTAAGTGTCCACAAGAGGAAAGTGATTAAATGTATCCACATAATGAATTATAATACAGCTATTAAAAAGAATGAGGTGGCTGGGCTCGGTGGCTCAGCCTGTAATCCCAGCACTTTGGGAGGTTGAGGCGAGTGGATTGCCCGAGCCCGTGGGTTCGAGACCAGCCTGGGCAACTTGGCGAGACCTCGTCTCTACAATAAATCAAAAATTAGCCAGGCATGGTAGCGTGCGCCTGTAGTTTTGGCTACTTGGAAGGCTGAGGTGGAAGGATCGCCAGAGCCCAGCAGGTCGACGCTAAGCAATGGTGCTCTGTCCTCCAGCCTGGGCGATGGAGTGAGACTCCAACTCAAAAAATAAATTAAAAAAAAAGAATGAGGCATATTTATATAAACTAATATGAAAATATGCCAAAGACATAATGTGATATGAAGAAGTCATGTTAGAGTACAGTCTGTACATTTGATCTCATTTGTGCAAAAATAATAATGCATAGTAATACAGTACTACATGTATAGAAAAAAGCAAAGAAGGAACATTCAACATTGCTTTTAGGGAGTGGTATTTAGTACTTTCAGATATATATTTTTTTAAAGGTCAAATTTTGCTTAACTTAGGACTACAAGGCAATTAGGGGGAAAAAAAGAAAAAAATATCACCACCACCTACTACCACTAGTCCTTAAAACCCTTTCAGATGTCCTGGCCAATGCAAGAGTTTTCCTGTGACTTAGGACAGGGAGGAGGAGGAGATAAGGGGTATCTCCTCCTTTCCACAGAAAGATACCCCTTCTCCAGCATGAGAGGTGTCTGGCTACCTCAGAGCACCATTCCCCGGCCCTCATGCAACAAGATGGAACTGCCCACAGGAGCCAGACTCTCCTACTTCCCTTGGCCAGAGACTTACAGAGGGCCTGGAGCTGACTGTGGTGACAGGAGTTCCAGCAAGTCCCTGCCTGTGGAAGGGCTCTGAACACCACTGTCTGGCGGTACGCTGGCAGAGGAGTTACTCTTTTCCTTACAGCAATTCTGACTGGCAACCTGTCAAATCAGAAATGGCTAAAATAAGGCCAGAGTATGAATGATTGTCGGTCATGGTAAAACAGTGGCACAGTTCTCCTGAGCCCATCAAAGCTGCTACAGCGCTGGCTTATGACATTTCTGGGGGCAGGAGGAAAAAGAAAGGGTATGAGGACATTATGGCTCATGAGCAGGCGTCCAAGAAGCAGAAAGAAGGGGTGTAAGGAGGGAAGGAGAAGAAAATGGTGTCTCCTCTGGGGGTACCAGAGGAGGATGGCTGAAGACACGACTGAGGACCTCTTAGTCTGAAAGTCCCACCAAGATAGTGCAGTAGCACCTCTCTCCCCATGAGGTAGCATTGCTCTGTGAAGGCAGGTTTGAAAGACCCTTCGCTCTTCTTTGGCCCTTACCTTGTTGGTATCAGGAACATCACTGATTCCTGTGAGAAAGGAACAGAGTGAGATGCACAACAGTAACCACCTGCTTCCACACCCACCCTTTCTAGGACATCTAGAAAACCTAGACAAGTAACTGACTTAACCAAGGTCACTGCACTCATCCATGATGAATCTGTGACTAGTGAGCAAAAGTGACCTTTCTGAACTGCCTGGTACACCCAGTTGCCTCAGAAGCAGGCATTTGTTTTCTGAGGAGAACCAGTTTACTCTCTCTCCCTACTCAGAACCATCCTGTGCCTGTTCCCCCTCAACACCACCCTACCTAGGGCTGCCAAGTCCTGATGAAGCAGAGATGGCGCCACAGTCCCAGCCTGCTCAGATGCGTTGTCCACTCCCAAGTCAATCAGGGGACAGTTCTTCATGCAGCCTGTTGGATTCTGAAAGACTAGAAAACAGTTAGGAAAACAAGTCAGTTAGACATAAAAGCAAACTCTCCACTTAAATCCTATCAGTTTCTCTCAGGCCACCTCCTAATCAAAAGAATCTCCCCTCAGCTGAAGTCTTGAAAACAGCCTGAGCTGGCATCTAAACTATGAGGTAGCAGAGATCAGAGGTCCTCCTCAGAGGTCCCTGGACAGGAACAGACCAAGACTTTTGTAGCTCAGGCCCTTTTGAGATTTCTGACCACAGCTGATCGGAATCATCTCTAGTGCTTGATAAAACACACATATACCCCAGCTCAGCTTCAAGCAGTCTTGATTCAGAAGGTCCAAGCCAGGGACCTAAGCATCTGCATTTTAACCAGTGTTCCAATTAGCCTAGGACTAAGAGCCACTGAGGAAGGCCATGGCTTTGGTCTCTAGCTCTAGTAAGTTAAGTACTCATGAGAGGAATTCAAACCTAGGCACAACTGAGTCATCTGTTTCTGTGTTTAGTCAAAGCTCGGGTCTGGCCTGGCAGTCAGTTCATGATGGCTCCTGTATCAGAGTCTGGCTATGGGAAACCTCTTTTCACAGGAAGGGAACAGAGGGGCAAGGTCTCTCATTTCTATGCCATAACCCAGAAGCTTCACTTCTTTTTGGGGATTTTCAGGCTGCCGCAAGGCAGAAGACCAAAAGAGGCTTTTGCACATACCTCTGGAGAAAGGTATGTCTCCCACTGAGCTGGCCACTGTGTTTCCAAAGGTGACACGGCCTTCCATCACCTGTTTGTACAGCAGAACTCCCTGGGTGAGGAGGTCATTTGCCTGGAGAATCTCCGCTGAAGAATGAGAGAAGAATCAACCCCCTGGTTTAGCTACCTTCTCAATCCTTCCCAAGCCATTCCACAGAGTAGCCTTCACATGACTCAACTGAGTTGTTTATCCATGCCTCCCACCTCCAATAGCATGATCAGGCTCTATATGGCCTGGTTACTGGCCCCAAGCCCTAACACTTAGCTCCCAATATAGGAAGAAGCACATTTGGTCATCTTCTATGTCTGCACTGTCAGACAAAATGGCCAGCAGTAAGCACTTGGAATATGACTCTTTCAATGAGGAACTAAAATTTTTTTTCATTTTTTTCCTTTGAGTTGGGGTCTCACTCTGTCACCCAGGCTGGATTGCAGTGGGACAATCATGGCTCACTGCAGCCTCAACCTCCTGGGCTCAGGTGACCCTTCAGCTTCATGAGTAACTGGGACTATAGGAGCATGCCATCATGCTTGGCTAACTTTTTAATTTTTATTTTTTGTGGAGACAAGGTCTCACTATGTTGCCTAGGCTGATCTCGAACTCTTGGGCTCAAGCAATCCTCCCAAAGTACTGGGATTTCAGGCGTGAGCCACCATGCCTGCCTTTTAACTTTAATTTAAAGTAAGAATCTGAAACTGTTTTGTCAATGTGGATGTAAATATTAAAAGGATTTCTTTTCTTTTTTTTTTTGAGTTGGAGTCTCACTCCATCGCCCAGGCTAGAATGCAGTGGCACACTCATGGCCATCCTAGGGTTGACCTGCTGGGCTCCAGTGATCCTTCCACCTCAGCCTTCCAAATAGCCAAAACTACAGGCATGCGCTACCATGCCCGGATAATTTTTTGATTTATTGTAGAGATGAGGTCTCACCAAATTGCTGGGCTGGTCTCGAACCTGCAGGCTCAGGCAATCCACTCGCCTCAGCCTCCCAAAGTGCTGGGATTACAGGCTGAGCCACTGAGCCCAGTCAAAAGGATTTGTTAATATCTGATTCAGTTATCAGAAAGCTTTTAAGTATTTTGGTTTTTGAGTCAGAGTCTCACTCTGTCACCCAGGCTAGAGAACAACGGCACAATCATGGCTCACTATAGCCACAAACTCCCGGGCTCAGGCGATCCTTCTTTCTTAGCTTCCCAAGTAAATGGGACTACAGGTATATGCCACCACACTTGGCTAATTTTTTTTTTTTTTTTTTGTAGAGACAAGGTCTCACTATGTGGCCTAGGCTGGTCTCAAACTCCTAGGCTCAAGCAATCCTCTCATCTCAGCTTTCCAAAGTGCTAGGATTACAGATGTGACCACTGCACCTGGCCACTTTTAAGTATTTAAAGAACAATTTGGTATGCAAATCTGCTTCTTTAGCCTATCATTTAATAAAATCTTAAATACAGATCAAGTATTTCCAATAAAAGTGTGGCATGAAAATTGAAATGTGCCAAGGAATAAAATACACACTGGATTTCAAAAACGGCACAAGCTTCCCATGGTCTGGTTTACCTGCCAACAAATCTTTTCTTGCCTCTGCAGGCCAACATGCTGGAAGATTACTTCTCAGGGAGTTACAACTGCTTATTTCATGGCAATTTTTTTGAACATACACAAAGGTTGCAAACTGGCAACATGAGGTTGAATTCAGTGGTAAGTTTTTATCTGGTATGTGCAAGTTGTTTAAAAACTTAAGTGTGATCACCTCTGACCCTACTGCAACCACGGAGAATCTAATGAGTTTAGACAATAATTGCATCCCCAAAAACAACTAGATACCACGAGCACCCTGAACACCATATGACATGTTCTTGACTGTCCCCATCTCTGTCCCACTGAACCTGAATTTGATCAACATCCTGATCCAATTGGCTATAAAAAAAGTATCAGGAATAGAGAAACATTCAACATCATGGAGAATGCAATGAGAAAAACTGAGCCTAAGAGAACTCTACAGATCAATGGGCCTGTTTTTCATGCAAGAAAAGAAAGCAATGAGGTAAAGGAGGAAGGCACGGGCTGTCCATTAAGAGAAACTAGGGAAATAGCAATCAAGAACAAAGTGGGGTTTTTCTTTTGATTCTCATTGAGAATAAACTTTCAAAAAAAGTCAGTGAGAGATGGATGTTTAAGGAGAAAAATTATCAAGAAAATTATCTGAACACTGAACATTTAATTATTTTGCAATACCTGGAATTTACTTCAAAACAAACTAGGCATAGATAGGCGTAAAGAGAGAGGTACAGAAGAAACAAGATCAGAAGGTTAGCCATGAGTTGACAATTGTTAAAGATGAGTCAAGAATGCCCTGGACTTATTCTACTATTCCCGTCTCATATTTTGAGATTTTCAATAAACAAACAATTTTTAAAAAATATCTATGGGCAAATCTCTACTGTTTCTATCGATGTCCCTTCCATTTCCCATAAGCCTGGCTCATTCAGATGGCCTACTTGGCCTCTAAGGATACATAAATTGGTGACCTCTTCAAGACACATCACTCCAGCTGTTTCTCTGACCTCTGTGAGATCATTCAGCCTTTCCTCAAGCCTCCAACAGGATTTTCTTTCTTCTACCTCTCATATCCAATTTCCACCCCTTTTTAGGATTTCAGACCAGTTGCTGATTTCTTACTCAAGCCTAGATTCTTCTGGAAACCAGTTCTGAGGCAACTCAGGCCATGCTCTCCCCAAGCCCAATAACCTCAGAACCTAAATTGACTCTGTCTTGTTCCTGGCACCACAGCAGCACAACAGGAACAACAACATCTGTTCTGCACCTGGGGTGCTAGCTACACCTAGGGAAATACAACTGCTATCCAGCTGGGAATGGTGGCGTACACCTGTAATCTCAGCACTTTGGGAGGTCAAGGCAGGAGGATAACTTGAGCCCAGAAGTTCAAGACCAGCCTAGCAACACAGTGAGACCTTGTCTCTATAGAAAAACAAAAAAAATTAGTTTTTGTAATTTACTGTAAAGATGAGGTCTCACCACGTTGCCTGGTCTAGTCCCGAACCCCTGGGCTCAGGCAATCCTCTTGTCTCGGCCTCCCAAAGTGCTGGGATTATAGGCTGAGCCACTGCGCCCAGCCTGTACTCCCAGCTAATTAGGAGGCTGAGATGGAAGAACTGCCTGAGCCCAGGCGGCCAAGGCGGTAGTAAGCCGTGATTGTGCCACTGCACCCCAGCCTGGGAGACAGAGTGAGAACCCCCAACTCAAAAAATAAAACAAAACAAAAAACCATTACCCAGAGCATCGTCGTCATCTGTGGTGTCACTGGCCAGTCGGAACAGGGTGGGCCGCAGCTTTTCACACCTTTCATACACGACCTGGAAGAAGAGAGCTTGCTTCACAACACACACCTAGGTCTCCACACAAGGCCCCAGGCGCCTCCAGTCAAGCACACGGCAGAGTCTGGGGATTCAAGCAGCCTCCTCAGTCTGTCCTGAATTTATGACTGCAGGTTTGAAGTAACATGGCAGTTAGAGGTTCAAAGACAGTTTGGGCTACAAATGTTACAATTTTTTAAAACAAAATTTTAAAAGTGACAAAAGACCTTAGCTCAGAAAAAAGCCCTCATCCCCATGTGCAGAGCACCATGTCTTCCTTAGGTGCTTCTGCCCTGCCCTTGGCTGGGCCGCCTTCAATGAGACCTCCTCTCTACAATACATCAAAAAAATTAGCTGGGAGTGGTGGTACACACCTGTATGTAGCTCCAGCTACTTGGAAGGCTGAAGTAGAAAGATGGCCTAAGCCCAGCAGGTTGAGGCTGCAGTAGCCGTGAGGGTGCCACTGCACTATAGCCTGCGTGACAGAGTGAGACTCTGACAAAACAAACAAACAAAATCCCTTAAAACTCAAAAAATAAAGAGACAACCCAAAAGATGAGCAAAGGATTTGAACAGACATTTCTCCAAAGATATATAAATTGCCAAAAAGCATAGGAAAGACTGCTCAAATATGCAAGAGAAATACAAAACCACAGTGAAATACTGCTTCACACCTTCCAGGATGGCTATAATCACGACAAACAGTACCAAATGTTGACAGGCTGTGGAGAACCGAACTCTCACACACTGCTGGTAGGAATATAAACTGGTGCAGTCACTTTGAAAAACAGTTTGGAAAATGTTAAATACAGAGTTACTATATGAGTCGGAAATTCCACTCTAGGTATTCTCTTGAGTCAAGAGAATTTTTTGTTGTTGAGTTGGGAGTCTCACTCTGTCACCCAGGCTAGAGTACAGTGGGATGCTCACGGCCACCACAACCTCGACCTGCTGGACTCAGGCAATCCTTCCTCCTCAGCCTTCCAAGTGACTGGGACTACAGGCATGCGCCACTACACCCAACTAATTTTTTGGTTTATTGTAAAGATGAGGTCTCACAAAGTTGCCCAGGCTGGTCTCAAACCCAAGGGCTCAAGCAATCCTCTTGCCTTATCCTCCCAAAGTGCTGGGATTATAGGTATGAGCCACCGTGCCCAGCTCACTCAAGAGAATTTCAAACTTATGTTCACACAGAAACTTGTACACAAATAATACTTATTCATAGGCATTATTCTTAATAGCCAAAAGGTAAAAGCGACCTAAGTGCCCATCAGGTGATAAATGGATAACAAAAAGTGGCATATTCATACAATGGAATGTTATTCACTCATAAAGGTGAATGAAGTAGTGATATGTACTACTACAAATGGATGAGTCTTGAAACAGCACACTAAGTAAAAGTCAGACACAAAAGCCCACACATTATATAGCCCATTTATCTCAAACAGGCAAATCCATAGAGACCGAAAGCAGAGTAGTGGTTGCTAGGGGCTGAAGAGAAGGGAGATTAAAATATTTTAGGGGTGATTAAAATATTCTAAAACTAGGTAGGTGTAATAGTTGCTTTTATGGCATGTTAATTATCTCGATAAGAATGTTATTTAAAAAGATCAAAATGTATAAGATCTCTCACACTGCTGTGAGAGAATGTAAAATGGTACAAACACTTTGACAACAAGTTTGGCAGTTTTTTAGAAAGTTAACTACACAAGCTGGGTGCAGTGGCTCATGCCTGTAATCTCAGTCCACTGGAAGGCCGAAGCGGGAGGACTGCTTGAGTCCAGGAGTTCGAGGCCAGCCTGGGCAACCTAGCAAGACCTCACCTCTACAAATAAATAAAAAAATTAGCCAAACATGATGGCTCATGCCTATAGTCCTAGCTACCCAGGAGGCTGAGGAAGGATTGCCTGAGCCCAGGAAGACAAGTCTGTGGTGAGCCGTAATCATTCAATTGCACTCCAGCATGGGTGACAAAGTGAGACTCCCAACTCAAAAAAAAAAGTTAGCTATACAGTTAGCATATGTAGCATATGACCTAGCAATTCCATACCTAGACACCCAAAAACAATGAAGATATGTTCACACAAAATCCTGTATACAACTGTTTATAGTTTAATTCATAATCATCCAAAGCTAGAAACAACTCAAATGTCCATCAACAGATTCGTGAATATACATGCTGTGGTATACTCATATGACGGAATACTACTCATCAATTAAAAAGAAGTAAACCAGCCGGGCTCGGTGGCTCTGCCTGTAATCCCGCGCCTTGGGAGGCTGAGGTGAGTGGATTGCCTGAGCCCGCGGGTTTGAGACCTGCCTGGGCAACTTGGTGAGACCTCATCTCTACAATTAAAAAAAAAAAAAAAAAAATCAGCCGGGCGTGGTAGCACATGCCTGTAGTTCCGGCTACTCGGAAGGCTGAGGCAGAAGGATCGCTGGAGCCCAGCAGGTTAAGGCTGCGGTGGCTGGGAGTAGCCACTGCACTCCAGTCTGGGCGACAGAGTAAGACTCCAACTCAAAAAAAATAAAATAAAATAACAATGCTGCTGAGCACAGTGGCTCACATATGTAATCCCAGTACTTTGGGAGGTCAAGGCAAGAAGACTGCTTGAGACCAATCTAGGCAACACAGCAAGACCTTTTCTCTACACAAATCAAAAAATTAGACGGGCATGGTGGCATGTGCCTGTAGTCCCAGTTACTTGGGAGGCTGAAGTTGAAGGATCGCCTGAGTCCAGGAGGTCAAGGCTGCAGTGAGCAGTGATCATGCCACTCCACTCCAGCATGGGCAACAGAGACTCTTGACTGAAAACAAATAAATAATAATGCTAAGTGGGAGAAGCTAGACAAAAATAAACAGGGGTGCATGCTGCATCATTTCATTTATTTGCTTATTTATCTTTATCTCACTATGCTGCCCAGGCTGGTCTCAAACTCCTGGGCTCAAGCAATCCTCCCACCATGGCCTCCCAAAGTGCTAGGACTGCATTTATAAAAGAGTCGAGGAGCTATAAACTAAGTAGACTAGAAAGTAAATTAGCAGCTGCTTGGGGATGGGGGGACAGGGAGGAGAAGAAGGAATCACAAAGAGCACGAGGAAATTCTGGGAGGTGACAGATAAGTTTACTCTTTCAATTGTAAGGTGGCTTCATGGACATATACAGGTAAGAACACATCAAACCCACTTTAGTCAACATCCAAGATTTCCAGTGCTATACCCAGAGGATTACCTGCAGGGCCTCCTGGTCTGGTGGGGCCTGCCCTGGCCTGCGGTACATGCTCAGCATCTCCCGCAGCACTTTCACGTGGCTTCGCACTTCCTCCACCGCACTGACTCTCCTGGACACCTTCTCTGATTTTTCCTGCTCCTTTGGGAGAAAGAGAATGGAAGTGAGGGAAAAGCAGCCTTGGATAAAGCCTGACAAGGGATGGGTAAGGGTTACTGTTGAGAGCCCAAGGAAGTCACCAGAACACTAAGTGAATCGAGTGCTCACTTGGTAAGTGAAGAAAACACTCAAAGCTCAGAATTCCTGGAAACAAAATGCAATTTGGGGCCTGGTGATCTATTCCTTTGTGCACCAGCTTCAATCTCTCTGAAGAGCAGATTCCTATACTTGGCCTCTGTATACTGCTGGAACAGAAGTTTGTGTCTAGGAAATGCCTGAGCGCCGTGGATGAAAGTAGCTGGGAAGTGCGGTAGAACAATCTCTGCTTTTAATCACCACTTGCCTCCCTTTGGAGAGCTTACAGCTATTCCCCAGAGTTCAGAGCTAGGAGGCCATTCCTTTTCCCAGGCAACTCTTCACCCATCCCCTCGAACACAGACACACATACACTGTCCTTCAACCTTTGTCAAGTGCTGGTTCCATCGAACCAACTCGACAAAAGCCCACCTCCTTGACCAAATTCTTGATCAGCCGGTTCGCAGCCTGAAGATCCTCAGGGTGGTTGCTCTTCAGGAGCCTTGTCAGAAGCTGAAGAGTCAAAAGAAGAGTAGGGAAAGCCATGATTCCCTCAGACCCAGAACGGAAGCAGTGGCAATAGAATTAACAGTAATAAGAGAGCTCACATTTTACATGCATTATCTTACCAAATGGTCACTGAATTACACTATGATGGGGTTACCAACTATGACTATCCCAACAGACCACTGGTTTTCAATGGAGTTGGAGGATGGGAGGATTATATCTCCCAGAGGACATTTGGCAAAGTCTGGAGATATGTGGTTGCCACAACTGGAGATGGGGTGCTACTGGCCTCTTCTGGGTAGAGGCCAAGAATGCTGTAAACATCCTACAGTGCACAGGAGAGCCCCCCAACAAAGAATTATCTGACCCAAAAGGTCAATGGTTCTGAAGTTGCTCTAGACCTAGACTTGTGTGCTCTATGATGGGACAGACCTTGGTGACCTTGTTTGTTACTTTATTCCCAACACCTAGCAGAATGTCTGGTACACAAGCGTCACTCAATTTTGTTGCCTAGATGGCAGGGAAGATGGGGATAGTGACCCTAGTGATACAGAGTCTTTCTCAGCAGTCACATCACACCTCCACCCTATCTCCTCCCATCCTCTGCAAACCTAAGGCACCAAGTAGGGGAGGAGCCAGGGAGGAAGGGAATCTAGAACCTAGACTAGCCTTGGTGGTTCTAACAATGACATGATGGCTAATGAGCATCTAGGTCCAAGGACAGTGAGAAGGTACAGTTGAAAGGCAGAGTACACCAATCAGAAACACACGGGTGGCATGAAGCTTTCCTGATACTGCATTCATTAGACCTTGTGACTGACCAAGAAGAGTAATGACCAAAAGCACTGCTACCACTAGGCCAAAAGCTATCTCCCTATTCACAGGCACTAGAGTTATCCCTGGATCTTGGCCCAGGTTTTGGCGACCTTCTTCTTGTCTTCCCTCTCCTACTGATGTCCAAGGACTATAACAATTCTAGGAGATCAGAATAGAAGGAAAATTGGTGGGGTCAGGCTTACTAGCACTGAAAAAGATTGAGTCAACATACAACCAATTCTTTCCTTGCCACCATTTCCTACCCCAATGCCACACTGCTCATCCACAGGCCCCACACTCCCTGTGGGTTATCCTTTTGCACCTTCTTTTCCCAGGAACATGTGTACAGATAATGAGGAGGGTACAGAGAACAGTGCAATTATCTGGCCCATCCATGAAGAACACATCCAGACCTTCTGTTACCTCACTCCTAAGAGCATCTCTGGAGAGGAGAGCTCACTAATTCACCTCCTCACCCTCTCCCATACTCACTCCTACACTTTGGTTGAGGGATCAGATGACATTTCAGGATAGTCCCAAGGAGAAAGGGTCTGATCAGACCCCATGTAAGCCACCGAGGTCAGGGAGGAGTTCCTTACCTTTGACTTTTCTTCATCAGCATCAAAGATGGAGCTCTTGGGCCATGGAGAAGGTGGGGGTAAGATTTTATCCACTGGCAGTTTAGGGTCTTGTTTTATGATTCCTAAAACATGCAATTCACAAGGTTAAGACATTGATAGAGGTACCCAGTAGCTTCGGTGGAATCCAATATAAAATCCAGCACCCTTAGCAAGTTGTGGTGGTTCAAGCCTGTAACCCCAGCACTTTGGGAGGTGGAGGCAAGAGGATTGCTTGAGCTCAGGGATTTGAGACCAGCATGAGCAACATTGCAAGACCACATCTCTATAATAAATAAAAAAAATTAGCCAGTTGTGGTGGCACATGCCTGTGGTTCCAGCTACTTAGAAGGCTGAAGCGGAAGGATCGCCTGAGCCCAGCAGGTCAAGGCTACGGTACCTGTGAGCGTGCCATTGCACTCTAGCCTGGGCAACAGAGTGAGACTCTGACTCAAAAATAAATAAATAAATAAATAAATATCCAGAACCCCTAGTTTCTGATACTCCAACTAGAAAAATATTGTCAATGGCCTTCAAAAGATAAACCAGGGTATGGACAAAGCTCTGCATCATCTCTCAGGAGAATCTGAAGAACCACCACAAAGTCAGGCATCAGAGCCAACTAAGTCAGAGCAGAACCAGTACCCAAGGGCCTTATGCTATAAAAATACTGACCACTTTAAGCAGTTACATAACCGCCCAAGGCCCAGAAATTACTGTAGGATCCCTGATGAAGCTTCTAAAAATGCTAAGTGAGGCTGGACTTGGTGGCTCACGTCTGTAATTCCAGCACTTTGGGAGACAGAGGTGGGAAGACTGCTTGAGCTCAGGAGCTCAAGACCAGCCTGGGTAACATGCAAAATCTCATCTCTACACATTTTTTTTTTTTTTAATTAGTCAGGCACAGTGGCAAGTGCCTGTAGTCCCAGCTACTCCAGAGGCTGAGGCAGGAAGATCTCCTGAGCCCAAAGGATCAAGTCTGCCGTGAACCGTAATCATGCCCCTGCCCTCTAGCCCGGGTGATAGAGACCCTGACTCAAAAAAAAGAAAAAAAGTAATGTGACAGGGAAAAATAGCCCATCCTGAACTAGAGAGCCCATCCTCCTCCTAGAGAGCCCAACATAAAAGGAATTCAGCCGGGCTTGGTTGCTCAGCCTGTAATCCTGTGCCTTTTGGAGGCTGAGGTGATTGGATTGCCTGAGCCCGCGGGTTCGAGACCCGCCTGGGCAACTTGGCGAGACCTCATCTCTACAATAAATCAAAAACTAGCCGGGCGTGGTAGCGCGCACCTGTAGTTCCAGCTACTTGGAAGGCTGAGGCGGAAGGATCGCTGACAGAGTGAGATTCCAACTCAAAAAAAATAAAATAATTTAAAAAAAAAAGAAAGAAAAGGAATTCAGCCTCCTATCTTCCAGACAGAACACACCAAGATGAGAACAACATTTACCCCCACCATGACGGCATCAAAACACTGGATAATATGCAAAGTCAAAGCTTTCCTGAATCCATCAGAGAGCTGAGATCACAGGGAAACAACCTATTAACCTGAAACCTAGGAAGAAACAGTGCCTAAACAATGCCTACGAGGAGAGACAGGCAATACCAGTAAGAATAACTCCACAAAAATTGTTTAAAAATTGTGTTCAGAGCCGGGGTCGGTGGCTCAGCCTGTAATCCCGCGCCTTTGAGAGGCTAAGGTGAGTGGATTTCCTGAGCCCGCGGGTTCGAGACCCGCCTGGGCAACTTGGTGAGACCTCATCTCTACAATAAATTTTTTTAAAAAGTCAGCCGGGCGTGGTAGCACGCGCCTGTAATTCCGGCT
>CAUYQG010282344.1:0-15101 GCA_963574415.1 Tarsius wallacei | reverse complement strand
CCACTTGTCTATCTTATCTCTTACGGCATGGGCACTTGGGGTTTTGATGAGGAATTGGTTGCCAGTTCCAATTTCCATAAGGGTGTCTCCTGTATTTTCTATGGTTCTTATAGTTTGAGGTTTTACGTTTAGGTCTTTGATCCATTTAGAGTCAATTTTTGTGTATGGTGATAGGTACGGGTCTTGTTTTAGTCTTCTGCATGTGGTAAGCCAGTTTTTCCAGCACCATTTACTGAATAGGTTCTTTTCTCCCCAGTGGTTGATGGTGGAGGTTTTGTCAAAGGTGAGTTGATTGAGAAATGGAGGTTTTGCTTCTGAAATCTCTATCCTGTTCCGTTGGCCTATATACCTGTTCTTGTACCAATACCAGGCTGTTTTGATTATTGTAGCTTTATAATAAAGTTTAAAGTCTGGGAGTGTGATACCTCCTGTTTTTTTTTTTCTTTTTCTTTTTTCTTTTTTTTGCTGAGGATTGTTTTGGCTATTTGTGATTACTTATGTTTCCATATGAATTCCTGTATTGTTATTTCCAGGTCTGAGGAGAATGCTGCTGGTAATGTAGTGGGTATTGCCTTAACTCTGTAGATTGCCTTGGGTAGGATGGACATCTCAACAATGTTGATTCCTCCAATCCATGAGCATGGAATGTTTTTCCATTTGTTTATATCATCTTTGATTTCTTTGAGCAGTGTTTTGTAGTTTTTGTTGTAAAAGTCTTTCACATCTCTGATTAGGAAGATACCAAGGTATTTGTTTTTTTTTGTTTCAATTGTGGATGGGATTGTGCTTCTTATTTGGGTTTCTGTTTGTTTATTGTTGGAGTATAGAAATGCGACTGTCTTTTGCACATTTATTTTATACCCTGACACTTTGCCAAAGTTCTTTATCAGTGCAAGGAGGTTTTTGGCAGATTCTCTTGGGTTTTTGAGGTATAGCATCATGTCACCTGCAAAAAGGGATAACTTGACTTCCCCTTTTCCTATTTGGATACCCCTGATCTCCTTCTCTTATCTGATTGCTTAGCTAGGACTTCCAAAACTATGTTGAAAAGGAGGGGCGAGAGTGGGCATCCTTGTCTTGTTTCAGTTTTCAGGGGAAATGGTTCCAATTTCTGTCTGTTTAGCAGTATGTTGGCTGTGGGTTTCTCATAGATGGCTCTTACCATTTTGATGTATGTTCCATCTATGCCTAGATGTTTGAGAGTTTTTATCAAGAAGAGATGCTGGATTTTATCAAAAGCTTTTTCCGCATCTAATGATATAATCATGTGGTTTTTGTTTTTACATCTGTTGATGTATTTAATTATGTTTACAGTCTTACAAATGTTGAACCAGCCCCTCATCTCAGGGATGAAGCCTGCTTGGTCATGGTGGATGATTTTTGAGATATGTTGTTGAATCCGGTTTTGCTATACATTTTAACTGCAGACAAAGACAGCTATGGGAAAAGGTCTTCCTAAAATAGATCTTTTCAAATTCTAATAGAGATTAAGAATTTGTCTTAAAAGTTATTCTTTGAAAATGTATACATTTCTGAAAAGTTAGCGTATCAAGTCAGATTTTCAATATTTTACAAATATAACTTATTCATGAAGATTTCATGTATCATTGACGTCATCTGCTCTGACTCATGTGGGTTTTGATGGAACAGACAAAGAATATAGGAATAAATTTAGACTAATAACTTAAAAGTAGACTTTGGGAATGCTGGAGAGATTAGCTTGAGTGCAGAAGGCATATGGGGAGTGGCTGTGTGGGTGTGTCATGACGATGGGGATGTACTTTATTTCCTTCATAATTTTATCAGGTGAGGTTCTTAATTTACAGCCTTTAATTATGGTATTTGAATTTTAGAAAAAGATAGTATTTTATTCTGAAATTTCTATGAAGTTAAATAAGTAATAAAATGTCAAGGTATATTTTACCACCATATCTTATAAACAAATATAAACATCTTTAAAGTTACTAAATATTTTCTGCAAGTCACAAAAAAAGAGTCAAACTTGGTTTCTATTTGCTATGCTCCTCACTATATTTTTTTCTGAAGTTAAAAAATAATTTGACCTTACGCACTTATTTTGAAAATACACATATTTGTCATACGTAATTAAAACAAAACTTTACTAGAAGAATTATAAGAATAATTCTTATAATTATTCCTAGCTATAATCTTGAGGATATAACCACTATAATTCCTACTTTTCTCTCTAAAAATGCAAATTGAACATTTTTAAGGAGCTATCTCATTGCTGTAGAATAAATCCTAAATTATAATGGTAAAACAAATTTATATACAGTTTAAGACAAATGTCTCTTCTTATTTTCAAAAACTTTTATTTTCTAAAAATCACAGATTCTTCCTTCTACAAGTTCATGCAAATTAAAGTACCAATGGTTTTTTGTTTGTTGGGGGGTGCTTTTTTTGATGTATGCATGACTGCTGTGCAAATTTCAGATTAAATTTTATAACTTTCTACACATTAAAGAGTCTAAAGTCCAACTATAAAGTACAATGATAATGTAAGAATAACTAAGCCAAAAGTTTGGCCAATATCCTCTACATTATTAGATTGGTAAGGATTTAAAAATTAAATATGTTTATCTCATAGGGATATGTGAATAGAAAATTAAACAATTAATATGAACCACTAGACACAGTGCCTGGCACACAGTAAAGCTCAATTCATTCCAGCTTTAATTATTATTAAGTGGATTATTACCATAAAACAAACCTTAGATTGATATCAGTAAAATTTCTCCTTTAAGTGCTCAACCACATTACCCTGTAAATTATTGAGGTCCCATGAAATAATGAAGTGGCATTGTATTTAAATGATAAACAAACAAATGGAGTCTTGCATATGTAGCTCCTAGTAGTGCGCCTCACACTTCTCAGTTTTCATCAGTGTTTCCTTTTGGTCAAATACAGCACAGTATTGCTATGCAGAATGGGAAACTGGATGGAAGCAACTTGGAAGGTGGTTCCCAGCAAGCCCCCTTGACTCCTCCCAACACCCCGGATCCACGAAGTCCTCCAAACCCAGATAACATAGCACCAGGTAACTACTCCCCTGACAAAACAATTAAATTGCTGTGTACTTAAAGATACAGCTCAAGTAATTTAAAGCCATTACTAAATGGCATTTAAATGATACATATTTTCTCGTTAAATATGTTTTGTGGATAAATACAAGATAAATGTAAAAATTCACACCAAAAGGAATCACATGAAACATTTATAGTAGCCAAATGCTCTTTTACATATCTTTTGTAGTTGTTGGCAATCACCTGCTCTATTGAAAATTAAGTAATTTGTAATTATATTGAAATGTTATTTGCACAGGACTGCACAATTTACGAAATGCTGTGGTATATATTGTCTTCTTAATTTCGGAATAATTCCATGACATATTAATTATGATTCTCATTTTACAATTAAGGAATTGAGGTTATGAATGTCTATGAGACCATATTGATTGATCAAAAATTAAACCTAGGTCTGGTACCAAATATGCAAATGCCTTGTGTGCAGTGGGCTTGTAAAGATTGCTTTTGTTACTCTGTGCTCCCCCAAAAGACTTTAAATGCAGTCCCTAAGAGTATATATTTGTTTTATCTTAAAAGACAAGCAAATCCTTATCCAGTCAGTATATATTATTTAGAAATAATGTTAGATTTAAAATATGAGATCTTTCAAAAAACTACTTATCTATTATTCGACAATAACTTTTCAAAGTAACTTCCAAGTATCTCTGAAAATTCAAGCATTTCTTAAGAGTAATGTTTAAAGTAGATTTTTAAAATTTAAGATGGTTTTATCTTGAAACTAGTGATATCTGCCATATTTTTTGTAAAAAAAATAGTAAATTTAGCAAAAGTGCTCCTAGAATTTTTCTCAAATGTATGCTATTTTTGAAAATATATGAGTGACGCATCTGTATAGCATTAAATCATTTAAACATAAGTTGAATGTCAATCATTGCTGAGTTTAGATTTCACTTAGAGCATTCTTATTGAACACAATGAGAAAAACTATCAATAAATCTTGTAAAATATAATTGAAAGAGACCCATTTGGCACAATTAAAATGCATACAATTCTGAAATGAAGTATTTAAATAAAGTTCTCCAGTAGTTTTTTAACAAAACTTGTGGTAGAAAAGCAGGTACCAGACCCTACATCTACAGCATTAACCAACATGGGAAAAGAAACAAGCTTTAGAATCAGACAGACCTAGATTAAATCCTATGGCTCTTTCTACCTTTTTCCAATTTACTATTGTGCTGGGAAAGGAAATAAATCTCCCCGGGCCTCAGTTTCCTCAATCTATAAAGAAAACAGATCTCATTGCACAAAGTCATTGCGAGAATTAACGATAATGGTGTGAGCATAATCCCTAACAAGAAAGCATTCAGTTAAAGTTAATTCTTTTTCACCTTTACAATCTTCTTATATAGTAGGATACATATACATTCATCTAGCCCAACCTGTCTTGCAACACCTTGCTTTTTAATTTTTGGAGTCTTTTTTTTTTTTTTAACTAGGAAAGAGAGAGGACCTATGAAAAAGGTAATGTTAATACAATTTGGTATTCTCATCACTTGGAGCTTTTATTATACAGTCATTGCTATATACAATAGAACTGCAAAATGATTATAAGATTAATCCCTATCCTCAAAAAATTCATACGCTAAGATAGATATAGGGAGAAGGAACAAATGTCAAAAGTATGTTCACATTCTCACTTTTTTTCTGTGTACATAATTAAATATCATATGTGCCTTATGTTTATCATCAGGAAAATATGTATGTGAATGTGAGTGTGAGTGTGTGTGTGTGTGTGTGTGTGTGTGTGTGTGTGTCCAGAGAAGGAAATTTGGGAAATTGTTTGCTTGAACGTACTTTTCTGTATCTTAATTTTCTCATTTAATAAAACCTCAAAGAAGTATCTTCAACTCAATGGTATAGCTCTAATTCATTATTTTTTTAAATTGACATAATAATTGGACACATTCATGGGGTATGTAGTGATATATCGGTACATATAATGTATAGTGATCAGATCAGGGTGTTTAGCATATCCAGCATCTCATTTATCATTTATTTGCATTGGAAACATTAATATTCTCCTTCCAGCTATTTGAAATTTTACAATATATTATGATTAACTATAGTCATCCTACAGTGCTGTAGAACACTAGAAGTTATTTTTCCTGCTAGCTGTAATATTACATTCTTTAACAAATCTCTATTTCCTCTTCCCTCGACCTTTCCCAGTCTCTAGCATCCTCTGTTCTACTTTTTACTTCCATTAGGTCAACTTTTCTTAGTTTCCATATGAGTGAGGACATATGGTATTTAGTTTGAAAGAGAAATTTTTAAAAAACAAATTCATGTAGCTATTTAGAGCTAAATATCTAATTATTAATTATTAGAAAATATCTATGCATATGGAGTAAGAAAAGGGAGAGTTTGCGGAGTTATCAAGTAGTTTGTTATGAAACAAGAGTATGTAATAGAGTCTTCCTTCTTGGTTGGTGAGTTGAAAAGTACAAGTTCAGGAAGCAAACCATAGGTTTTTATTTATTTATTTATTTTTTAGTTGGAGTCTCACTCCGTCATCCAGGCTGGATGGAGTGCAGTGGCACGCTGACAGCCATCCCAGCTTCAACCTGCTGGGCTCCAGTGATCCTTCTGCCTCAGCCTTCCGAGTAACTGGAACTACAGGCACAGGCTACTATGCCCAGCTAATTTTTGATTTATTGTAGAGACGAGGTCTCGCCAAGTTGCCCAGGACTGGTCTCGAACCCACTCGCTTCGGCCTCCCAAAGTGCTGGGATTACAGCCTGAGCCATCAAGCCTGGCTCATAGTTTATTTTAACTTAGCAAATTAATTTGTTATTGATTAACTATGTATCCAAAAGCCAACTTTTCTCAAATATGAATCAAAAAGAGTATCAAAATACCATAATACTGTAAAAATAAAATTTCTTTGAACTTTAGTTTTATTAAAATATATTTAAAAAGCAAGCAAAACGTTGGCATATAGCATTGCTGAATTATAATATTTCTGAAAGGTTAAATGTATGCACATTCTTTCCTATAAATAATTCACATATCAAAAAAGATATGGGCTGGACACAATGACTCACACCTGTAATACCAGCACTTTGGGAGTCAAGGTGGGAGGATTGCTTGAGACCAGGAGTTCAAGACCAACCTGGGCAACACAGTGAAGCCTAGTCTCTATAAAAATAAAAATAAAATAGCCAGGCATGGTGGTGTGTGCCTGTAGTCCCAGATACTCCGGTGGCTGAGTGGGAGGATCACCTGAGCCCAAGGATTTGAGGCTGCAGTGAGCCATCATTGTGTCACTGCACTCTAACCTGGGTGACAGAATGTGACCTTGTCTTTAAAAAAGAAAAAAAATGTTGTTAGTTCATGCCATCTATAAAAAGAAATGAGAAAACTCTGAATGCTTAAAAATGGGAAAAGATTACATATATTCTGATCCCTTAATTTAATAGATAATTATAATTAGGAGTGTGATGTAGAAACATGCAAAAAGTATTTTAAACAAAGTAGGAGAAAAATAAAACACAAAATTACATGTATGCTAGGTTATATAGTTATGTGATCATTATGTTTATGGGTGAAGAAAACCTGGAAGGAAATACACAGAAATAAAATACTTGTGTTAGGGTAGGAATTTCAAGGAGTTTTAAAAAATATTATAAAATTTAAAAATTTTCAGTATCTGTAAGTCTGACCACTGATCAACTCTAGGAAGTGTTAGGAAATAAAATGTGGTAGTTGAAGTAATAAAGTTATATATAATTTACAAGGGGAAGACACAGGGAAGATAACTGCTTTCTTTTGGGAGATGGGAATAGCTGCATAGAAGAGGTAACCTCGAGCTAAGACTTACAATAGAAATGTACACCTAACAAGAATTAGGGAGAACAAGCCAGGCACAGGGAATAAATGAACCAAGTAGGGAGGCATGAGGGACACACCAAATGACAAGCAACAAGTAGATCCATAGTCCTGGAACATAAAATGTGAGAGAAGAATGCAAGGATCTGAGGCTGGACAGGTGGAAAGGGTTATGGGATCATGCTGAGTCATTTAGATTTTTTCCTGGAGAGCCGTTAGAGCAGCCAAGCAAGGGAAACCAGTGACTGGTTAGGAAGGCAGCAGTGGAGTGGCTGGGAGAAGGGTGGAGAGCTAAAGGATTAGTGTGGAGCCCATCATGAAGGCCCAGACAAGAGACAGACAGGGCCTGACCCAGAGCAGGAATGGACATGGAGAGGAAAGAGAGAATGTTCTAGAACAGTGTTTCTCATTGTTCTGTTTGCAGACCACCTGCATAAGATTTGTGTGAGAGTTTGTTAAAAATTTGGATTTGTAGGCCATACATGAGACTTACTGAAGCCAAATATCTGGTGGGAGGAATCCATTATCTACATTTTAAGTAAGTACCCAAGGAGATTCAGAAACACAAATAGTTTGGGAGCCTATTTTAGAAGTAGGCTCTATTTTAGAAATTCTTAAGAAGTTGGTAACATTGAGTAATTTATTGTGGGGATAAGAGAGAGTTTAAGATAACGCTTTGGGCATCTGCGGGTAAAGTGGTACCATTTGCTAAGATGACAAATATAGAAAAAGCAGCAGCGTGGATTAGAAAATAACTGTATTGAGATCAAGACAAGTTACAAAGGGTGCCAGTGGATCATTTATTTGAACAAATATAAGTAGTTGAATAGTAGGGTTTGTAGGTAAAAAAGAAAAAAGCTGAAATCATAGAACACAATTAAAACCATAAGTATAAATGGAATTTTCTAGGCAAAATGTATAGTGTAAGAAAAGAGCTTTGAGTAATGCCAGTATTTAAGTGGCAAGCAGATAAAAGAAACTTACCAAAAGAGATTCCCATTAGGTACTGAAAGTAATCTGAAGAAAATGGAGTTACCACAAACAACTGCCTAGAGATAGAATGATCAAGGTTTTTTGTTTGTTTGTTTTAGAGGAGATAAATGTTTTAGTGGAAAGATAAGATAGGTATGGTTTGATAGGAAAAAAATAAATAAACATCTTAGAGATGAGAAAGAGCACTGGGGAAAAATAAAAGTAGAATTAAAATGGTAGAGTTTTGACACAGTGGAAGAAAGTATTGTAAGGACATAATTAGGCAGTATGGTAGTGTAGAGAGAAAGTAGAGCTGTGCCTTAGGCAGCAGTCCCCAACCTTTTTGGCATCAGGGACCAGTTTTACAGAATATAATTTTTCCACAGATGGGGAGAAAGAGTGGGGGTGATGTGCAGTCAAGCCTCCCTGCTAATGTTAATCTGTGTTTGTAGCCACTGCTCAGTACTAGCAACACGGCCTCAGCTCCACTTCAGATCATCAGGCATTAGATTCTCAAAAGGAGTGTGCAACCTAGACCCTCACATGTGCAATTCGCAATAGGGTTTGTGCTCCTATGAGAATCTAATGCCACCTGTTCTGACAGAAGATGGAGCTCAGGCAGTAATGCCAGCCATAGGGAGTGACTGTGAATACAGATGAAGTCTTGCTCGTTCACCTGCTGCTCACCTACTGCTGTGTAGTACGGGTCCATGGCCCCAGGGTTTGGGACCCCTGCCTTAGAAAATTGGAAGCATGCCACTTGTGAAAATGGTTTAAAGGTCTATTCCAGAATTTGTGTGATTTGTAAACAGTACTTACTGAACATTTCTAGCTTTTGTGAGAAGAATAAATCCAGGAGTAAGACCTGAAGCAGAAAAGCTAGGTAAGAAATCTTGAGGAAAAAAGTAAACAATGGATAGATCAGAGAGTAGAAGCAGAGTCCGAATAAGGCAGTAGAAACAAGTTATCTCACCGTTTTGAAGCTTAAATATCTCAAAGAGCACTCAGCAATTTAAGATAGACAAGACTCAAACATCACTTCTAAAGAATCAGCTCCAAGAGGAGGGAGATTTTGTCTTCATTGTTATTTCCCCTAGCTTAGACTAAGATTTTACAATAGGCACTCAATAAACATTTTTAAATTAACTAACTGTGGTATCTAACATCTAATATAAATTGATATAAGTGGTACAATTTTTGAAAAATTAAATGAACAGATTTGCCATTAAAAAAAATCTATACTAAGATAGTAAAGGAAAAAAATAACTGTATGATTTGGAAAAATAAAACATTTAAAAACTGGTTTCTTTTTAAAATTTCATAAACTTAAAAAAATTGAAAATGTCTAATACTTGCAGACTTCTTCTTTCTGAGGGACCATAAAAAGGATGCATGCTTCATAAATTTACCCCAGCATGAAAAAATTAAACACTATAAAATGTTAGGAAAAGTTTAGTAACTCTCGGGTACTGTATTTACTTATTCTTGCTATATTTTTCCAAAGGATATTCTGGACCATTGAAGGAAATTCCTCCTGAAAGATTCAACACCACGGCTGTCCCCAAGTACTATCAGTCTCCCTGGGAACAGGCCATTAGCAATGATCCGGAGCTTTTAGAAGCTTTATACCCTAAACTTTTCAAGCCTGAAGGAAAGGCAGAACTGCCTGATTACAGGAGCTTTAACAGGTAACTCAGCTATCCTGGGTGACACAGTTGGCATGCAATTTCAAGATTTTTCCATCATGGTACAGAGGACTGAAACTTCCAGCAGAAAAAAAAAAATTATTTTAAGAAAAAGAATCTAAATGGCATTTATAGGACATCTTTTAAGCCTGAGCAAAGACTCATTTTTGCAATATTACTAATATTTTAAAACTTGGTCTTTTTATTAAAAAATGAAGAAAACTATTCAGAAACTATCACTATTATAACATCAAGGTTACCCCACCACACTAAAATGTTATTTTTAATAATAACTTCTAATTCAAAGATTGATCTTTATTTATGTGTTGCTTCAAATGACAGTGGTTTCAAGAATTTCAGAAATAATTTACATACAAGGCTATGACTATTAATGTGTAACTCCAGATTCCAATTTATGTTTTGCAGGTTTTAGGCCAGATTAAAAGTAATTTACAGACCCAAAATTCCAATAGGTGTACAAACTAAAACTTGTACTATCAAAAATATTGCCAAGTAATATCTATAGTATAGTTCATACAATGGGCATCTATTTTTCTCTGTTATTCATATCTTATGAATAACTTAACTTCCATGAAGTTTTTGGATATTTTTAATGGTCTCATAATCCATTCTTGATCACCTTTCATTTTAGAGTAAAATATCTCTAGTATGCTATCTCACACTCACAAAAAGACTCAATTTACAGGCTGCTTAATTATTCATTTTTAAATAAATAAGTTAAGAAATAAATGGTTGATTTACAAAAAAACAGTATCACAGGTACTGCATTTAAATAGTATCTTTAGTATTTTAAAATATTGTACTATTAAAATTTTGTTTTTTGCACATTACTATATTAATAACGCATCTATTGCATAAAAGAGGTGTATGATAGAATTCAAAGAAGGATTAAGAAATGGCAGGAGGCCGGGCTCGGTGGCTCAGCCTGTAATCCCGCGCCTTGGGAGGCTGAGGTGAGTGGATTGCCTGAGCCCACGGGTTCGAGACCTGCCTAGGCAACTTGGCGAGACCTCATCTCTACAGTAAATAAAAAAATTAGCTGGGCGTGGTAGCGCACGCCTGTAGTTCCGGCTACTTGGAAGGCTGAGGCGGAAGGATTGCCAGAGCCCAGCAGGTCGAGGCAGGAAAATGAGGTTGGAAGCCCATTTTAATAAACGTTGCAATTTTTAAAATAAAATAAGCATGTGGAAAAATCATAAAAAGTAAAACACCAGGAAAAATGGAAAATAATGGAGTACCTTGGCTTGTTTTGGGGATTAGTACTTAAAAGATGCCATATGACTTCTCTGTATTTGTGGCTTCAGTAAAAAGTATGCTGAGCAACTTGCCTGTAGTCCTATACACACATTGGTGTATTTGGGTCAGTTATAAAGAGATGCCTATTGATTACATAAATACCAAATGACTGCTATATCAATGAGCACAATACTATGCAATAGAAAATGTAGCTCCCTGTGTGAAATCAAAGCTTTTGTAAATGTTACATATACATTTTGTGTGTGTGTGTATGAGAGAGATTTTCTCCTTTATTTGAGAAAATCTGATTCCTTTTAATATATACAACAACACAGAAATGAAAACTTTACTAAATTTAATCAACATGACAGTGTATTCTTAGAATCCTGTTATCATTAATAACACTGACAAATGAAACAAAACATGATATGATTCATAGACATCCCAAATAAGTAGCTTTAAGATCCTTTCTGTCCTTAAAGTATACACATAAGTTACACAAAGTTTAAGGCCTTGCCTACTACATGCGTTCATTGCTTTAGAAGTCTACTTAACAACAACCAAACAGTTACAGGCATATCTTGTTGCAATGCACTTCACTTTATTGTGCTTCACAGATGTTGTAGTATGTTTTTTTTTAATTGAAAGTTTGTGGCAACCCTGTATTAAGCCAAGTCTATTGGCACCATTTTTTCCACCAGCATGTGTTTGTTTTGTGTCCCTGTGTCACATTTTATATTCTCACAATATTTAATTCTCACAATATTTCGAGTGTTTTCATTATCATTATTTTAATTGTTTTGGGGCACCACTATTGAGTGCATAAATACCAAATGAGTGCTATATCAATGAGCACAATACTATCTAATGGGAAATGTAACTCCCTGTGTTTGTTAATCAAAGCTTATGTGAGCTGTGCCCACATAACTTGGCAAACTTTTTTTAAAAATAGGGACAGGGTCTATATTGCACAGGCTGGCCTCAAACTCCTGGCCTCAAGTAATACTCTCACCTTGATCTCCCAAAGTGCTGGATTTATAGGTGTGTGCCATTATACCTGGCCAGATGGCAAACTTAATCAATAAATGTTGTATAAATGTTGTGTGTGCTCTGACTGCTCCACCAACCTGCTGTTTGCCCATTTATTTCCCTCTCCTCTGGCCTCCCCATTCCCTGAGACAAAACAATATTGAAATTAGGCCAGTGTATAACCTTACAATGTTTTCTAAGTGTGCAAGTAAAAGGAAAGGCCATATGTCTGTCACTTTTAAATCAAAAGCTAGAAATGGTTAAGCTTGGTGTGAAAAGCTTAGTGTAAAAGCTTGGATAGGCCAAAAGCTAAGCCTCTTGCACCAAATTGCCAAGTTGGGAATGCAAACATAAAGTTCTTGAAGGAAATTAAAAGTACTATTCCAGTGAACACATGAGTGGTAAGAAAGTGAAATAGGCTTACTGGTGATATGGAGAATGTTTGAGTGGTCTGGATAGATAATTGAACCAGCCGCAACATTCCCTTAAGCCAAAGCATAATTAAGAACAAGGCCCTAGCCTCTTCAATTTTACAAAGGCTGAGAGAGGGTGAGGAAGCTGCAGGAGAAAAGCTGAAAGCTCGCAGAGGGTGGTTCATGAGGTTTAGGAAAAGAAGTCCTCTCCAAAACATAAAAGTGCAAGGTGAAGCAGCAAGTACTGATGTAGACACTGCAGTAAGTTATCCAGAAGATCTAGCTAAGATTATTGATGAAGGTGGCTACACTCAGCAAAACATTTTCAGTGTGGAAGAAACAGCCTTCCATAGAAAGAAGATGCTATCTAGGACTTTCGTAGCTAGAGAGGAGAAGTCAATGCAGGCTTCAAAGCTTCTAAGAACAGGCCTACTCTTTTAGTTAGGGTCTAATGCAGCTGGTCACTTTAAGTTGAAGCCAGTGCTCATTTATGATTCCAAAATTCCTAAGACCCTTAAGAATGATACTAAATCTACTCTGCCTGTGCTCTATCCATGGAACATCAAAGCCTGGATTATAGCACATCTGTTTACAGCATAGCTTATTGAATATTTTAAGCCCACTGTTGAGACTTAATTCTTAGGAAAAAAGACTTCTTTCAAAATGTTACGGCTCATTGACAGTGCACTTGGTCACCTAGAAGCTCTGATGAGATGAATTTTTTTTTCATGCCTGATAATGTAACATCCATTCTGCAGCCCATAGATCAAGGAGTAATTTCAACTTTCACATCTCATTCTTTAAGAAATTGACTTCTCCTGTCCCCTCCTCTCGTCCCCTTACAATTTCAAAATGATCCAGAGTTTAATTCAGCTTTTCATTTTGTAGTTCTTTTGAGTATATTCAAATTTTATGCTGTCTTCTGACAATACTCTATTAAACTCGTGTTACATGTGAGAAAAAGTAAACTGGGAGCAAGGAGGTTCCAAGCTTTGTTTCAAAACTCTGTATGACTTTGGACATATCACTTAATCTCTTCTTATCTTAATCCCTTCATCTGTAAAATAAATCCTATGACTATATGATTAAGTTTTTAAATATAGTACATTCATTAGCTATTCAGTAGAAAAATGTATTTTAATTTTTATATCACCATTTTACATACTTTTTAAGAGAATAATTAGTAATTATTGTTAGTGTATTACACATGTCCAGCACTATTAATTTTCACATAAGCAATCCCATCACTGACCCATCAAAATAAACAAAATAAATAAAAAGTTTTATTTATTAACTGTGAGTCTGAGTGAAACAGGCTTTTTATTCCCTACATAGATGACAAAGTAGAAGAATCATTTAAAGTCAGACCTATGTTTGAGGAATTTATGTTATGGGAATTAGAGTGATGCTCAGTTTTCTTTTTTTTTTTTAAGTGGAATATTTCAAGTCTTTCCATAGAAATGTTTGCTTCACTAACTTTCAGTAAAACATGAAACTATTTTCAGAGGATCATAAAAATCTTACAAGTAATCTCTCACTTTGAATGCTTAATGTCTCTGAGTCTCTTTAATTTGTGTGTTGAGGGCAATGAAATCCAAACAAAGAGAATGTAGTCTCAATGGTGCCAAAGAAAAGAAAAGAAAAACTCTGCTTTTCAAACAACAACCTTCACTGGAACTGTGCTAGGAGGTAGGAGACGGGTGATGGAACAGAAGGGAATGTTTTCATTTACAAGAAAAGAAAATGACCCACAAATTGGTAGAAAAAAACAAGACAGAACTGAATAAAAGGGGGAAAGGCAATCTACTAAATGCCAAACCCAAATACTGAATTTTAGTACAGAGGATATCTTCTCTCATTTAATTCAGAAAATAAATAAATGAATGAATACATTCATTTCTGGAATAAATACAAGATTAACCGATCACATTCTGCTTAAATCTAGAAATGTTCAACTCTAGCCTCTTACATCTAATGGATAATTATTCTTAAAATCTGAATAATGGGTATGCAACCTGTGCAATTGCATGGGGCCCCATGTTTCAAAGGGTCATACTTGGTTTAATATTCTGCTATTCCTGTCTTGAAATTATTAGTGGTTTCTAAACAAGAGGCATTGTGTTTTCATTTTGCACTCATGCCTCAAGTTATGTAGCTGGTCTTGATCTCGGGTTCTAAGCTTAGGAAGCGTGCCCTGACCCACAGTCATGGAACCTGACTAAGGTGCTTTTTAACCCAGGATCCCCTGCACTCAGGGTGTTCTTCCCTTAAAGAATTAGTTTATTCCTTATGTTGTTCTGTTCCTCGTGTTTCATTCTTCGTCTGTGAGCTCACTGAGGTTAAGATCTACTACAATCTTTTTGAATTTGATTCCCTAGCACATAACAAAGTGTCTAGACATGCTAATAAATCAGTAATTTGCTGCATGGATAAAAGGGTGAATGAACCAGTGAACAAGCCATTGGCAAACTTTTAAAGTTGATAAAATATTGCCTTGGCAGTAAATACCTGTCTAGGGATGGGAGGACACTTCTTATCAACAGGGGTGCCTGAACGAGACATATTTGTGTACCTAACTTTTAACTGTACCCCTCAATATCACACACACAAAAAAATTGCCTTGGAAATCTTAAATATCCAAGATTAAGAAGTTTTCTTTTGTAGCGAATCAAATTTAAGTCCTAAAGACTCTTTAAGTCACTAAATCAGATAACAAAATGTGGGACACCGAATCAGCTAGTTATGTCATGAATATGAAACAGCCTGGTTTAACATTCTTTAGATGTAGCCAAGTGAGTTGAGATTTCTAT
>CAUYQG010282341.1:0-13556 GCA_963574415.1 Tarsius wallacei | reverse complement strand
GAGTCTCACTCCGTCGCCCAGACTGGAGTGCAGTGGCCGCTCCCGGCCACCGCAGCCTCGACCTGCTGGGCTCCGGCGATCCTTCCGCCTCAGCCTTCCAAGTAGCTGGAACTACAGGCGCGCGCTACCACGCCCGGCTGACTTTTTGATTTATTGTAGAGATGAGGGCTCACAAAGTTGCCCAGGTGGGTCTCGAACCCGCGGGCTCAGGCAATCCACTCACCTCAGCCTCCCAAAGCGTGGGATTACAGGCTGAGCCACCAAGCCCGGCTCATCATTTCTTTAAATAAGCTTTTTGTCCTCTCAACCTTTCTTGGATTGGTCAATTTGATGGTGTCCTCTAAGTCTCTTAGCTTTCTTCACTCATTTTGTTGTTGTTCCTTTTTGCTCCTCTAACTGGATAATTTTCAGATGATCTGTCTTAGAGTTGCTGATTATTTCTTCTGTGTGATCAAGTCTGCTTAGACTTTTTTAGTTGCATTATTGCATTCTTCAGCTCCAAAGTTTGTTTGGTTCTTTTTAATATTTTCGGTCTTTATTCAAAATCTCATTTGGTCCATGTATCACTTTCCTATTTCGAAATTTTCGACTGATAATATACCTTCGTTTCTTTATGATCAGTTTATGAAGATTTTTGAAAATTTGATTTGACTATTTCCCCATTTTTTTGTGTTTCTTATAACTTTGTGTTGGTATCTGCACATATGAAAAACCAGCCACTTCTTTCAGTCTTTGCTGGCTTTGTCCTGTGGAAGACTTTCACCTACCAGCCTGGATGAAGATTCTGGGAACTTTGCACACATTTTCTTTGGCTGCGTTTTCTCTGGACTAATGCAGTTAGAGTCCTAATTAGAGAGATTTTCTGATTTCAGGGTTTTTTTTTGTTTTTTTTTTTTTGAGTTGGAGTCTTACTCTGTCACACAGGCTGGAGTGCAGTGGCATGCTCATGGCCACCGCAGCCTCGACCTGCTGGGCTCAGGCGATCCTTCCGCCTCAGCCTTCCAAGTAGCTGGAACTACAGGCGTGCACCACCATGCCCAGCTAATTTTATGATTTATTGTAGAGACGAGGTCTCACCAAGTTGCCCAGGCTGGTCTGGCACCCGTGGGCTCAGGCAATCCTCTCACCTCGACCTCCCAAAGTGCTGGGATTATAAGTGTGAGCCACTGTGCTGGCCTTGGTTTCAGTTTTTTAAGAACTCATCATCTCTTGCTCCTTCTGTTTTCTATTTGCTATAGCATGTGACTTCTGAAGTAGCAGCACACTGTTCAACTATTTTTCTGTTCTTGGTAGCTCGCAGTCTTCTAGAGCATGTTAGACCTTCTCAGCGCCATAAGTTGTGCTACACAGAGACCACTTTCTTGGTCAGCCCCTCGAAAAGCTAGAATGTTGGACAAATGCTGTACTCTCCTCTTACCCCCCTGAAAAAGAGGGCTCTGAGCTGTATTGCCCTCTGCTGCTCCACAGGTCCTCTGAAATAGCTGACCAGCTTTCTCTTTTCAGGGCACCTAGAATATGCCGGTGCTCCAAGACAAGCAAGAAAGAAACCAATCCCTTGGGCACTCCCCATGTCATTGAAAAGCTGGAATGTTAGATGCATACTCCATTCTTCTCCATGCTCTGGAGAGAGAAGCCACTAAGCTGTATCAGCCTGTGTCTGAGGTATTAATAGCCCTGTAGGGAGGCAGCACATCACCCAGCTCTTCTTTCATTCTCAACGTCCCACAGGCATCTAGAGTATGCTGGGTTCTATCAGCTCTCTAAGACAGGTGAGACAGAAGCCCTCAGACAGCCCTCTAAAACTCAGAATTTTGGATGTGTGGTCTAGTCTTCTCTTTCCTTCCTCTGGGAGAAGCTGGGAACTGGGAACTTCTTCCTGATCAAGTGGCATTGTGCCAAGGAAAGGAACTATGGTGAAAGGGTGCCATGAATGTTCCTACTGACTTTTTCCTAACCTAGCGTAATGAAACCTCTTAACTGGTTTCCGGATTTCTCACAGAAGGAATTTGTATCTCCGTGGGAGGAAGAAGGGTCTGGGTTTTCTTATTCTGCCATATTGCTTTACGTTCATTGTGGTTTTGATTTGCATTTCCCTAATTACTAGTGGTTTTGAGTGTCTTCTCATGTGCGTAGTAACCATTTGTATATCGTCCTTGAAGAAATGTCCAACTCCTTTGCCCATTTTTAAGTTTTTTATTGTTGTTGAGTTGTAGGAGTTTAAAATATATATATATTCTGGATATCAATCCCTAAACATTTGTTGTTCTGAGCAAATAAGTTTTGGGATAATTTGTTATGCAACAATGGATAATTAATGAATACTAAAAACTCATGTTACAAATATATTAATTACAAGATTGTTTGTAATATGGATACTAAGATCTAAAATTGACATTAGGGAGATAACTTATGACAATATATACTTTTTGGGGGGGGTCAGGATCTTGCTATATTGCCCAGGTTGATCTTAAACTACCAGGCTCAAGCAGTCCTCCCATCTCAGTCTCTTGATAGCTGGGATTACAGGTGTGTGTCAATGCACCTGGCTTTTACAATGTATACTTGATGTACTACTAAAGTACTATTTCATGACTACTACAAATTTTATAATAACATGAGAAAATACTTATGCTATATTTAATAAAAATTGGCATATATATTGATACCAAAAAACCTGGTACCAATGACATTCCACATATTTAATCTTTATAACAAATGGAGTTTACATGGATTTATTTTTGTTTTTGAGCTCATCTTATTTCTGATGTGTCATTTAACTATAAATTCTATTTTATTTGCACTCCTGCTCTGCAATAATTTGGAAGACAGACAACCTATTTTTAATTATATTATTGCTATCTTCACTTTTTTTAAAAAATGCTCAAGTCTACATGAAATTATCAAAGCTGATGAAATAATAATTACTTCATCTTTTTATTTGAAGATAAACAATTGGTTGATTTTCCTTCTTTGCTCTTAAAATAACATATGTAACCTACTTTCCTTATTTAGCATTTTGACCTCTAATCAAATATAGTTAAAATATTTAGTATTTTAACCTATAATCATTTAGTTTTATTTCTATATGATTAACTTGCTTTAAAGCTCAGCACTGGCATTTTTCAACCATGGCTTCTCCATTTTAAGGCTTTCAATATTAATTCATTTCTTATTATTCTGGAGCACATCTTTAAGAAATTTATTTAGAAAGGGCATCTTGGTGGTGGTATTTTTGTTGCTGTTGTTTTCTTGTCTGCTTGGTAGTATATTTCTATTGACTTCACACTTAACTGGCATCTTATTAGGTAGAGAATGCTAACTCAAAACTTTGCAGATATTAATATTATTCTGTTGTTTTCATCATTTAGGGCTGAGTAAGAGGTAAGCTGTTTTTTCTCTGCAGCCATCCTGCTTTTTCATTTTGTTTTTAGTTTTCTTTGTCTCTGGAATTTAAAATGTTCACAGTGTTTTTTTCTGAGAATCCATTTTCATAAATTTGGCTTTAACATAGGTCAGCTCTTTGAGTTACTAAATTGTGCCCTTTTTAGTTCATATGCAGAAATTTCTTCTAGCATAATTTCTGCTTGAACTCTATGTTTCTCTTCCATGTACATTGATGAATTTTATAATGCTTCATTTTTTTAGACTTTTATTTTAGAATATTCTCTTTCACCAATTTAATCTTTGGCTATAGTAGGAATGAAATAATAAAAGCAGTACTTGTGTTTGCCCTCCTTGGTTGTATAGAGTCCTCACAGGAGAACATCTCACCCCACTCCCACCCTGACCCCAGTTAAGTGAAATTCTCCTCCATCTTGGTAGAGGAAATTGGGGACAGAGGGCACTACTCTCACCCAATCCACACCCATAATACATCACTTTTTATCTTACCAAAATCTGTAGAGTGTCCTTTTATTCTTATTTTGTAGACGTAGAGATTTACCACCACCATCTCTTTTTAATTATTTTATTTTCTAGGTTTTTTTAGGGAATTTCAGGAGGGGATAGTTTTAGCCTCATCTTAACGTCCTGTCTGGAACTCAAGCCACAGAATTATTTTTAAAAAATATATTTAGACCTAGGGCAATGAATTCAAAATGCAGGGAAAGGGTTAAATTTCTTTCTCATGTGTGGGCAAAATCTGTAGAAAAAAGAGGAACAGCTACTATCAAAGAAAGTTACTAGGGCGAGTATACTGTCATTGTGGAGGAAGGCTTGCATGGGGTGGAAGGGTTACTCTTCTGCTGTAACACGGACTAGGGCTAGCACAAACAGACGGCCAAGTGGGGTCACTTCCAGGCATTAGGCACGGCAGAAGCAGCCAAGATGGATCCCGGGCGGTGAGTGAGAATTCTTATTCACTGCAAGGCAGTTATGCGTTGTAATCTCTGTGGGAGGATGAGGTTGAGGATGGTGCTCTGATGTGTGTCCTTCCTATTTGAGAATGCTAATATGTGCTCAGGGTAATGTCTAGTCAGGGGTCAAAAGTGGGAATACCTAGGAAGGAGAGGGGTCTGTGCTCTGGGATTAACCAAAGCCCAGAAGCCATTTTCCCCTTCTTGGAGAATTCACTCTAGGTTGAGTTTTTAGCTCCCTAGATGGGGAAGCTTTTTTTTTTTCTACAAAAGATCTCTGCCATGTGAAAGTGAGAATTATTTGAGGTGCTAAAAGCAGCTTATTAGTGGTGGTTGTATTTTTTTAAGTGATTAATTTTGGTTTTGCAAATTTGTTATTCAAATATTAAATGTTACAGTCAGTGATTTTAAGAATCAGGAAATTTTAAAATGTCTGCATACATATAACAAGTGAGAGGGAGTACGTTTTTTGCATGTCACAATCAGCTTGGCCTCAGGGTAGAGGAATGAGAAAGAGAAGGTAGAAGGAGAGAGGCCAAGGAAAAGAAAGAGGAAAATGAGATACAAGGAGAAAATACGGAATTTGGACTAAGAGTCACAAACAGACCATGGGAGATTCTGGGCACAGTGGAGTAGTGGAAGGAAGTAGAGAATTCGATTAGCGGTCCTGCATTGAACATGTGTGATATGCCGTGTGCTTTACTCGTGTCATTTCACTGGATTTTATTCTTCATAGTGCCTTTTGGTCAGATCTCATTCTTCTGTTTTACAGATGAGGTGACAGTGGCTTAAAGAAGTTAAATGTCTTATCCAAGGTCACACTGCTCATAAGTGGTAGAGCACAAATCTTTCTTGCGGGCTCTGTTGTACACCACAAGATTTCTCCATGTTGTGGCAGGTTCCCATAGCAGGGACTTCTCGGAAAGAGTCACACTTTTGGATGGTGGCAGCTGGGGCCAGTCACTTTGTATTTGTTATTATTGTTCTTTGAAAATCTGCGTAACTTTCATCTACCCGGAGATTACCGGTTTGAGAAACAGCTTTGCTTCTTTTATTTCAAAAGATTTGAACTTAATTTCTTATTCCCACCGATGGAGTTCTGAAATGGTGTACATGTATGAAAAAAAGAATTTCAAAATTTATAATTTTTGTGGAACCACCGAGGTGATACTACTTAATTATGTTGGTACTGCCTGCAGAGGTCTGTAGAACCACAGACTGAGGCCTATATTGTTCTTGTTAAGATTCTTTTTGTTTCACAGTGCCTGAAAATTGGTCATGAACCATAATTAGCCAATAAGCAATATTTACTCTCATAAGAAATGACGTCAATGCAAATTAAAACAGCAAAGTATCATTTTTTTCTGTACCAAAGTGCTAAATATTAAATTGTAAAAAGCAAGCAAGAATCTTCCATATTGCTAAGGAGAGGGAATTATTTATACCCTTCTTGCTCACTTATGGAAATATTATTGTTCTGGACAGTAATCTGATAATATGTATCAAAAGCCCTTGAAACATGTATGCCCTTTAACCAAGCAGGGCACCTTTTAGGAATTTATTCTAAGTGTATAATCATATAGATTTGTAAAGTTTTAGTGACATGGATATTTTTCTAGTCATTATTTCTAATAGGTGACATTGTAGAAACAACTTAGCCATTATTTCTAATAGGTGACATTGTAGAAACAACTTAAACATCTAAAAATAGGTGTTTGGTTAATTATGGAACATCTACGATGGAATACCATGCAATTATTAAAGATTCTATTGTAGAAGCTTTGACCTCCTCGCCTACCTTGGGGAGGTGAATCTCTTCTCTCTCTTTCTAATTTAGTTTTAAAATAAACCATATTTTCTAATCTAAAAAAAAAAAACTCGATTGTGGAGCAACTCTTAATGTGCTTAGTACCCTCTGACCCTAGCAAGACAACCCCAGGCTGCGTTCGTAGGAGGGCTGATCTGAAATAGGCAGTACTCAAGGACAAGGAAGCCAATTGCTAGAAAGGAGAATGAAGTGAAGGAAGTTGAGAACAAGTTAGGTGCAGTGATGCAGCCCGGAGCAAAGAGCTTGTGCAAGAAAGAGAGGAGTGCGAGCCTCTTATAGGCCACCAGCTGTGGGCTTCCTGGGCGGTTAATGTTTAAAAACCAAGGACTGGGAAATTAAATAGACAAATGGGGCCTAGGTGCTTGGGGAAATTGCAAGTCTGGCTGCGAGAAGATGGAAGTAGCTGGGTGAGGCTAGAACAAGGAGCCCAAAGCCCAGGCATCCTGCTGTGATTATCCCAAAGGCACAGCCTATATTTGAAGAGTTGCAAACAAGTACAGATGTAATAAAATTTGCTTTAAAAAAATTTCTCTGGCAACAGAATGAGAACTGATTGCGGTTGGCAAGGAGATCATTTAGGAAACTTGGAATAATCCGAGAAGAAGCGATGAGGGTGTGAAACCAGGGCATTGACAGTGGGATCACAGAGGAGAGGATGCATTTTAAGAGATGAGTAAGTGCTAGAATGGACGGGATTTGGTTTTCAACAAAAAACCATGTGGAGACTGGGAAAGAAGGAGACATCTAAGTGCACGGTGGCATTCTTCACAAAATGGCGGGGGGGGGTAAAGGAAGTGGGGTGGGTTTGGGCCAAGGGGAGAGGGAGAACAAATGGTGAGTTCCTTTTCTCACACGTTGAATTTGAGGTGCCTGTGGGGCAGCTGGGTGGAAGTGTCCCAGTAAAAAAGTAGATGTTCAGATGCAAGCTCCAGAAAGAGGAAGGACCTGGCATGGACAGTAAGAGTCCTCAGCATAGGTACAGTTGATAGTTGAATTTCTCATTGTGGGTGAGTTCACTAGGAAGAGGGGATGGTGGATTGAGAAGCAGCTAAGAACAGAACGTGGCCGGGCCCGGTGGCTCAACCTGTAATCCTGCACCTTGGGAGGCTGAGGTGAGTGGATTGCCTGAGCCCGCAGATTCGAGACCCGCCTAGGCAACTTGGCGAGACCTCATCTCTACAGTAAATCAAAAAATTAGCCGGGCGTGGTAGCGCACGCCTGTAGTTCCAGCTACTTGGAAGGCTGAGGTGGAAGGATCGCCGGAGCCCAGCAGGTCGAGGCTGCAGTGACCAGGAGCGTGCCACTGCACTACAGTCTGGGCAACGGAGTGAGACTCCAACTCAAAAAAAAAAAAAAAAGAACAGAACCTGGAAAACCTTGACATTTAAGGAAGGAAATGAGGAATAAGACTTTACAGCTCTTATTATTGAGGAGGGGCTAGAGAGATTGGAGCAACCCAGGAGAGAAGTAGTGTTATAGAAACTAAGGGAGGAGAGAAATGTAAGAAAGAAGAGGACGTGTCTGAGGAAAGACAAAGCATATTCACCCAGCTTCTCCATTGAGCACGTGAGATACCACCTGAAAGATGACGCTAGCATGTGTTGAGAGTTGAATCGTGCCCACTCCACTCCCCATATTCGTATGTCGAATTCCTAACTTCTAATATCTCAGGGCTTGATCGTATTTGGAGATAGGGTCTTTACAGAGATTATACAATTAAGATGAGGTTGTTAGGGTGGATCCTAACTGGTAGGCTTATAAGGAAATTTGGACAGATCATCATGCATAGAGGGTAACAAAGTGAAGATACAAGGAGAAGAAAGCCCTTGATAAACTGAGGAGAAAGGCCTGGAACAGATTCTTTCCTCACAGCTATCAGAAGGAGCCAACCTTGCTGATACCTTCCTCTTGGACTTACTGCCTCAGAAAAAAATTAATTTCTGTCGTCTAAGCCACCCAGTCTGTGGTACTTTGTTATCACAGCCCTAGCAAACGAATACCCTTGGTGAGAGTGCACGATACCTTGATGAGAACGCAAACAGCCAGAGAAAGAGACTGCGAATAAGTAGATCAGAGAGGTGAGAAGGAAACCAAAACAGGAATTAAGTTAAGAGTAGAAAAATATTCCACAAAGCAGAGGGTAGTCACAGTATCAAATTCTGCAGAAAAGTGAAATAGGAGAATGACTGAAAATGTTGGTCCAGAGGCCCTCGGTGGCCTCTGCAGAGTGCTCCCAGTGGGAGAGGGAGTGGACTTTAGAGGGCTGAGAACATGGACAGCACAGATGAATTATACCTACGAAAAGTCTGGCGCTAAAATGAGGCCTCTTCACTGGAATATAGCCATGTGGAAATAACCCAGAGTAAGTCAGTCAGATCTAGAGTCTTTTCTCCTCTACTTTAAAAGCTAAACAAGGGCTGGGCATGGTGGCTCGTGCCTGTAATCTCAGCACTTTGGGAGGCTGAGGCAAGAGGTTTGCTTGAGCCCGGGAGTTTGAGACCAGCTTGGGTAACATAGTGAGACCTTGTCTCTATAAAAAAAAATTATTATAAAATAAAAAAATAAATAAGAACTGAACAGAGTCATGTATAGTGGCTCATGCCTGCAATCCCAGTGCTTTGGAAGGTTAAGACAGGAGGATCGCTTGAGGCCAGGTGTTCAAGACCAGCCTGAGCAACATAGTGAGTCCCTTTCTCTAAGAAAAATTTTTTAAAAAGAAAAGAAAAGAAAAAGAGTTAAACAAAGGAGAGAAAAGTCAGTACTTTTTATTTCCCCCCAAAACTGGCTTGAGAAGTATTTCTGGAAGAAAAGAATTTTTGCAGCTGTCTTTTTACATGTTGGATTTTTGGTACAGACACAGACTCCATTCTGTGTTGCTAAGTCATAGTAAAGTTGAAATTTGAAGCTTCTCAGAGATGAAGCTTCCGGTGAATTTGGTGATGTAAAGAAGAAAACAAGCCCAGGTAGAAGTTCAGGGATCATCTATAATGTACATCAATTAGCAAAAGGGAAAAAACCCACCATAGAATTGGAATAGAGAAGTATTAAAGCATTTTCTTAGAAAGCTTTGAGTCAAAATGAGTCTAAAATGAGTCTTTCTGAAGTGTCAGGAATATGATAGGTCAAATAATCCAATTGTCACAGCTCTGTATTACCTGGAGTCAAATTTGTCAGATTTAACTACACTAAAAGATAAGATACAAATAAAAGGAACTAACATTTGGTTATGTAAACCAATTAGTCAATACCAGCTGGAAACTTGTAAAACTGGGTAAACCTGAAAAACACAACTACCCAAAATGTTAACCTAAATTATTACTCCCATCTTACAACTATTTTCAACCAACTGAACAACACATTTTTATCAAGAGCCTGATAGTTTTAAGACACTGTGGAGAATACAAATGAGATAGTGATATGTTATTTTTAAAGTCTAATTGGGAATAGAATCCAAAGAAAGCAACTTATGAAATGAAAAAAGCAATCCAATACAGTTAATAATTCAGTGATTTTTTAAAAAATGGATATAAATGACAATAGAGGTCATTCTCACTAAATATTAAAGAAATGCCCATTCAAACACCAATGATGATCAAGTTAAACAGTAAAACAAACAATCCAATTAGAAATATGGCAAAAGATATAAAGAAATATTTTCCCAAAGAGCATATAGGGCACGAAAGATGGCCAACATCATTAGCCCTTATGGAAATGAAAACTAAAATCACAATGGGCTATCACTACATGTATAAGAATGGTTAAAATAGGCTGGGTGCAGTGGCTCAGCCTGTAATCCCGGCACTTTGGGAGACCAAGGCGAGTGGATTGCCTGAGCCCGCGGGTTCGAGACCCACCCGGGCAACTTGGCCAGACCTCATCTCTACAATAAATCAAAAATTAGCTGTATGTGGTAGCGCGTGCCTATTGTTCCAGCTACTTGGAAGGCTGAGGCGGAAGGATCACCGGAGCCCCGCAGGTCGAGGCTGCAGTGGCCAGGAGTATGCCACTGCACTCCAGTCTGGGCGACAGATTGAGACTCCAACTCACAAAAAAAAAAAAACAGAATGGTTAAAATAATAAAAAACAGTGACAACACCAAGTGCTGGCAGGATGCAGAAAAACTACATCACACACACACATTGCTGTTGGGAACGTGCAAGAGAACTGCCACTCTGGAAAAGTCTGGCTGTTTCTTACAAAACTAAGCATGCATTTACCATATGACCTAGCAATTGCGCTTTTGGGCATTGGTGCCAGAGAGACAAAAACCTGTGTTCACACAAAAATCAGCACATGAATACTCATACCAACTTTATGATTTATTTATTTATGAGTCAGGGGGTCTCACTTTGTCGCAGGCTGGAGTAGTGGCACGATCATGGTTCACAGCAGCCTCGACCTCCTGGGCTCAGGTAATCCTCCTACCTCAGCCTCCTGAGTAACTGGGACTACAGGCACACACCACCACTTCGGCTAATTTTTAAAATTTGTTTGTAGAGACGATGTCTCGCTATGTTGCTCAGGCTGGTCTTGAATTCCTGGGCCCAAGCAATCCTCTTGTCTCAGCCTCCCAAAGTGCTGGCATTACAGATGTGAGTCACCACGCCCAGCCTAGCTTTATTTATAATAGTCAAAAACTGGGAAAAAATTTCCTGCAGTGGGTGATTAGTTAAACAAACTGTGGTACATACATACCATGAAATAATAATCAGCCATAAAAAGGAAAACTATTCATGCACACAGAAAGTTGGATGAATCTTCAGAGAATTATGCTAAGTAAAAATGCCAATCCCAAAAGGTTACATACTATATGACTTCATTTATATGATAACCTTGAAATAACAAAATGCTAAAGACAGAGAACATATTGGTAGTTGCCATGGTTAGGAAGAATGTAGGTATGTGGCTACAAAGGGATATCCCAAGAGAGGTTTGTGGTGATGAAACACTTCTGTATCTTGATAATGGCATCATTACGTGAATCCACACATGATAAAATTACATAGAATGACACACACACAGATGAGTGCATGTAACACTAGCAAAATCTGAATAAGCCTGTAGATTATAGCAATGTAGATTTCATGGTTTTGAAATTGTATGCCAGTTGTACAAGGCATTACCATTGCGGGAAACAGGGTGAAGGGAACACAGGACTTCCCTACACACTTTTTCAACTTCCTTTGAATCTATAATCATTTTTTTAAAGTAATTTAAAAAACCCCAAATGTAATATTCACTAAATTATAAAGAAATGCCATTTCTAACACTAGATATTTTCACTTATCAAATTAACAATGTTTGTTGCTTTTGGGAGATTTAGGAGTAATAATGCTAATAAGTGTACACCAAGAGGTACTTTCATATACTATTGATTGTAGGTAGAACATTTCTGGAAAGCAATTTGCCAACATATATCAAGAGTCTTAAAGATACTTGTACAACCAGACACTCATTCCGGACACTGCCAATTTTTCTATGTTCTTAGAAATATTTTTGGTTCATTCAGCGTCCTTGTTCCAGGCACTGTGCTAAACATTAGAAATACACAAAATAAGTAAACATGATTTCTGTCCTCAAGAGGTTCAGTTTAGTGGTAAATATATCAAAGGTTTTTGTTTTGTTTTGCTTTTAGAGACGAGGTCTTACTAGGTAATCTTCCTGCCTCAGCCTCCCAAAATGCTGGGATTACAGGAGTGAGCCACTGTGCCTGGCCATGATTTTTTTTTTTTTTGTAACAGTGAAGTGTGTGGGGTTCCATAGGAACATGAAGGTGGCTGCTTTCCATTTGTCTGTATTTTATCTCATATAAATACCAGGGTTTTGAGTCAATTGGGCCTGTGTCATATAGTAAGAAGTTAATAACTTGTTCTCCACTTGTTAGCCACACCATCTTAGGGAAGCTATCAGCTCCTTGAACTTCCGTGTACTCTGTAAAATGTGGCTGCTGGTACTTAACCAATGCCATGGGGGATATGAGAATTTGTGATGGATCAAAGTCCTATAGAAATAAAATTATTTTGGGACTCATCTTCTTTTATTTAAAAATCTTGTATCTAAATATCTTTAAAGAATATTTATTACTTCCTGTATTTTTAGTTAAGTCTTAGATTTCTTTTTTTTATTTTTTATTTTTATTTTTTTAGTTGGAGTCTCTCTGTTGCCCAAGCTGGGATGCAGTGGTATGTTCACAACCACGGCAGCCTCAACCTGCTGAACTCAGGTGATCCTTCTGCCTCAGCCTTCCAATTAGCTGGAACCACAGGTGTGCTCCAGCATGCCTGGCTAATTTTTTAATTTATTGTAGAGACTAGGTCTCGCCAAGTTGCCCAGGCTGGTCTCGAATCCCTTGACTCAGGCAATCCTCTCGCCTTCACCTCCCCAAATGCTGATATTACAAGTGTGAGTCACCACACCTGGCTAAGTCTTAGATTTCTTTAACTCTGCCTTTCCTGATTGAGTTCTAGCAAACATAGACTCTTCCCTGTAACCTAGAAGTTGCTATAGCAGACTCTAACTTATAGATAAAAGAAGGGCAAGCCAAATGCAGGTGAATAAAGTAAAAGTCAAACAACAAAGTCACCTAAAGTACATTTTATGTAAGGTAGAATGCCAAAAACATTACAATAAAATCCTATTCTATAATTGGTAACCATGTGAGAGTCTTCATGAAGCTGTCTACGAAACCTGCTTTTTAGCCTTCTGGACTTCAGGAATTTTAAGTTTGCCTTTAATTTATAGAGACTTTTTTGCTCATCAGCAATCATGGGTAACTGTATTCAAATTTTCACTTCTAATTCTAGAAGATATATAACCATTTTTAATCATAAAAAATGCTTATGTAGCTTGCTCTAGTAATTTCAACTCTAGGGATCTAGTTAATTACATAATCAAAGATATGGGAACATATTTGTGCATGAAAATGTTTATTGCAGCATTATTTAATATAATGAAAAATAAGAATCAACCCAAGTTAAGTAGGTGAATAGTTAAGCGAATTAAAAATGAAGTCAAAGCCGGGCTCAGTGGCTCAGCCTGTAATCCCGCGCTTTGGGAGGCTGAGGTGAGTGGATTGCCTGAGCCCGCAGGTTCAAGACCCACCTGGGCAACTTGGCGAGACCTCATCTCTACAATAAATCAAAAAATTAGCCGGGCGTGGTAGCGCGCGCCTTTATTTCCAGCTACTTGGAGGGCTGAGGCGGAAGGATCGCTGGAGCCCAGCAGGTCGAGGCTGCGGTGGCTGGGAGCGGCCACTGCACTCCAGTCTGGGCAACAGAGTGAGACTCCAATTCAAAAAAAAAAAAAAATGAAGTCAATAATGGTTCTTTAATAACAGAAGATATAAGACTACAGAATTATAAAGAAAAAAACAC
>CAUYQG010282334.1:0-11082 GCA_963574415.1 Tarsius wallacei | reverse complement strand
TAAAAACCCGCAAACATCTAAGCATATGTGGAACATACCTCAAAATACTAAAAGCCGTCTATGAGAAACCCACAGTCAGCATACTCCTAAACAGACAAAAAATGGAACAATTTCCCCTGAAAACTGGAACAAGAAAAGGATGCCCACTCTCGCCCTTCCTGTTCAACATAGATTTGGAAGTCCTGGCTAGAGGAATCAGAGAAGAGAAGGTGATCAGGGGTATCCAGATAGGAAAAGAGGAAGTCAAGTTATCTCTCTTTGCTGATAACGTGATTGTATACCTTGAAAACCCAAGAGAATCTGCCAAAAACCTCCTGGCACTGATAAAGGACTTTGGCAAAGTCTTAGGGTATAAAATAAATGTACAAAAGACACTCATATTTTTATACACCAATAATAAACAAACAGAAACCCAAATAAAAAGCACAATTCAGTTTACAATAGCCCCGAAAAAAAAAAAAGAAAAGAAATACCTTGACGTCTTCCTAACCAGAGGCATAAAAGACCTTTGCAATGAAAACTACAAAACACCGCTCAAAAAAATCAAAGATGACACAAACAAGTGGAAAAATATTCCATGCTCATGGATTGGAAGAACGAACATTGTTAATATGTCCATTTTACCTAAAGCAATCTACAGATTTAATGCAATACCCATCAAATTACCCACAACATTCTTCTCAGACCTAGAAAAAACAATAGAGAAATTCATATGGAAAAATAAACTACCAAGAATAGCCAAAACAATCCTCAGCAAACAAAAACAAAGCAGTAGGTATCACACTTCCTGAATTTAAACTATACTAAAAAGCTACAATAATCAAAACAACCTGATATTAGTACAAGAACAGGCATATAGACCAATGGAATAGAATTGAGATTCCAGAAGCAAAACCTCAATTTCTCAAACAACTCATCTTCAACAAAGCCTCCAGCATCAACCACTGGGGAGAGGAAAACCTAGTCAGTAAATGGTGCTGGAAAAACTGAATGACCACATGCAAAAGATTCAAACAGGACCCCTACCTATCCCCATACACAAAAATTAACTCTAAATGGATTCAGACACCTAAATGTAAAACCCTAAACTATAAGAACCTTAGAAAATGTAGGAGACACTCTTATGGAAGTTGGAACTGGCAACCAATTCCTGATCAAAACCCCAAGTGCCCAGGCCATAAGAGATAAAATAGACAAGTGGGACCTCATTAAACTGATAATCTTCTGCAAAGCCAAAGAAATCATCAAGAGAGCGGGAAGACAGTCCACAGTCTGGGAAAAAATATTTGCCAACTCCATGTCTGACAAAGGACTAACATCAAGGTTCTACGAGGAACTCAAACATGCTGAAAAGAAAAAAAAACAAACAGCCCCATTACAAAGTGGACTAAAGATATGAATAGACACTTCTCAAAAGAAGACATACGAGCAACCAACAGACACATGAAGAAATGTTAAGCCTCACTAGTCATCAAGGAGATGCAAATTAAAACTACACAGAGAAACCACCTAACTCCAGTCAGAATGGCCATCATCAATAACTCAAAAAATAACAGATGCTGGAGAGGATGTGGCAAAAAGGGAACACTTCTACACTGTTGGTGGAAGTGTAAACTAGTGCAGCCTCCGTGGAAATCAGTGTAGCGATTCCTAAAAGTTCTAAAAATTGACTTTCCATGTGACCCCGCAATCTCCCTACTGGGAATGTGCCCAGAAGAACTCAGGTCACTCTATTAAAAAGATACCTGCTTACGTGTGTTTATCACAGCATTATTCACAATAGCAAGAACATAGAACCAACTGTGCTGCCCGTCAAAAGAGGATTGGATAAATAAAATGTGGTACATATATACAATGGAATATTACGCAGCCATAAAGAAGAACAAAATAGTGAGCTTTGCAGCAACCTGGATGGAATTAGAGTTTATAATACTGAGTGATCTCTCACAGAAACAAAGAGCTGAGTGCCATATGTTCTCACTCATAAGTGGACCTTGAACAACTACTGCATTACTGTAGGAAAAGGATTGGAAGTAGCAAGAAATTGTGGGGAAGGGGATGGGGAGCTGAGATTGACAGTATTCGATATCCACCTGAGGAAGGGGGGCACACCTCATCAATAAGAGTACCTGCACAAGGAACATTTGTATACCTAACCCTGAATTGTACTCCACAACTTCAAAATAAAAATTAAAACAGAATAAAAACGAGGTGCATACACACAATGGAATATTATGCAGCCATAAAGAAGAACACAATTATGGACTTTGCAGCAACTTGGATGGATTTAGGGTCTATAACACTCAGTGATTTATCACAGAAACAAGGAATTGAGTAACACATATTGTCACTCATAAGTGGACCCTGAATAATTACCATAATACAATAAAAAGGAGATTGGCTGTAGCCAAACACTGCCAGGGGAGGGAGGGGGGCACATAACATTAATAAGCATACCGTATCTTAAACCAGGCAAAGTGGGGACCAAAGGGAGGCCTAAACATTACTTGTATGATGACCACTTCTATACGTAATTCTGAATTGTACACCATATCTTTTAAGATGAAAGAAATAAAAAGGAAGAAAGGAAGAAAGGAAGGGAGGAAGGAAGGAAGGAAGGAAGGAAAAGACAACCTATAGAATGGGATAAAATATTTTCAAGCCATCTCTCAGACAAGAGGTTAACATACATAATAATTATCTTCTACAACTCAATCACAACAGCAAATATAACCAAATTAAATAATAAACAAAAATTTGAATACACATTTTTTCAAAGAAAAATATACAAACAACTAACAAGTATATGAAAAGCAATTTGACATCCCTAATAATTCAGAAAATGCGCATCAAAATTACAATAAGGCAACACCTCACATTCATTAGTATAACCACTATTAAAGAAGCAGAAGATAATAAGTGTTTGAGAAATTGTGGAGAAATTGAAACTCTTGTTCACTTTTGGTGGAATTTTAAAATGGTGCCACTCCTGTAGAAAACAGTATGGCAGCTCCTCAAAAAATTAAAAATATAACTACTATATAATTCACAATACCACTTCTGGGAATAGAGCAAGGAAAAAAAACACAATATGTCAAAAAGATATTTGCACAACCATGTTTATTTCAGTATTATTAACAATTGACTAGAGGTGGAAGTCACCTAAACGTTCGTTAACAGATGAATGAAGTAAATGTGTTATATATGTACAATGGAATTTATTCCACTTAAAAAAAGAGAAATCCTGTCCCATGCTACAATATGGATAAAACTTATATTAAGTAAGGCAATTACCAAAAGACAAATCTGGCATAATTTCACTCTTAATAGTATCTAAAGTAATCAAACTCATAGAAGCAGAGAAGTGAGGGCTTAGCAGCGAGGAAAATGGGGAATTTCTGTCCAATGAACATAGGGTTTTAGTCATGCAGGATAAAAAAAGTTCTAGAGAAATGTACATGCAGTTAATAATGCTGTTCTGTACATTTACAAATTTTAAAGACATGAAACCAACCTAAGTGTCGACTAACAATTGACTGGACAAAGAAAATGTATATATTATACACAATGGAATACTACACAGCATAAAAAGGAATAAAATCATGTCCTTTGCAGCAGCATGAATGGAGGTGGAGTACATCATCTTAAGTGAACTAACTCAGAAACAAAAATAAAAATCAAACATCACTTGTTCTCACTTACATGCAGGAACTAAATGGTCACGAAGGTGGAAATATTAGACAATGAGAGCATCAATAAGGGGAGCGTGAGGAAGTTAGGTTTCATAACTTACCTGTTGGGTGTGATGTTCACTATTTGGGGAATGGGCCAACTGAGAACCAGTTCACACCATCATACAATGTGTCCATGTAACACACATGCATTTGTACTCCCTGTTCTGAAATAAAAATAAAAAAGTTTAGGGAAAATCTATGTTATGTGCTTTTTAACACAATTTTTAAAAAATGGTTAAAATATTAAGTTAATTCATACAAAAAGTTTATTTACCTTATTGATAAAACAATTTTATTAATCTTTCTATTCATCTTAAATATATTTCTTTTTTTTTTTGAGTTGAAGTCTCACTCTGTCGTCCAGACTGGAGTGCAGTGGCACGCTCCCGGCCACCGCAGCCTCGACCTGCTGGGCTCCGGCGATTCTTCTACCTCAGCCTTCCAAGTAGCTGGAACTACAAGTGCGTGCTACCATGCCGGGCTAATTTTTTTTATTTATTGTAGAAATGAGGTCTTGTCAAGTTGCCCAGGCGGGTCTCGAACCCGCGGGCTCAGGCAATTCACTCATCTCGGCCTCCCAAAGGGCTGGATTACAGGCTGAGTCACCGAGCCCGGCCCTTAAATATGTTTGTCTTTACAAGAATCTCTTCATTCTACTTTCCAGTGTTGTCATATTTTCAAATTAATTTTATCTCACATTCTAACTCCAAAGCTATGCCTAAGCAGGGTATCAGTCATATTACCAAACAATTATCAGAACACTTACCATTTATTGCCCATCTTGCCATCATTAATTGCTTTAACCTATCTTGTAATTCTTTCTCTCAATCATGCAGTACTTATTGCCTGTGCTGGTCACTTTGGCATCAAATTAATCACTATCAGTTATTGTTCCTTTGCTACTTCATGTCCATCTGATTTGTTTTTAGCAAATAGATTTTAAGAGACAAGGACAAGGACTCAAGTATTATCTTTTCTTTATCACCTGAATGAATAGAATTACTGTACTATAGCAAAGGAAATAATTAGAAGAAATATTGAAAAGGAAAAATAGATTAAGCACACCTTTATATTTAAGATGCTGTCCTGATGAGCACACCTAGGTAAGTTTACATTTTATAATTTTTAGTTAAAGATCAAGGGATGCCCCTCCTTCTTTCCAGGTTCCGTATTACTGTATGAATTCCTTAAATAAGGCAGTAAGTGAAAGGTTCATATCTCCATTATACAAGAATAGGTCATAAGTCTTTCCTAATATCTGTATTGCTTTATGCTCACATCCAAAGGCTTTAAATTTAAATGGCCTTACTTGGGTTGTAAGCCTACATCTGGTTCAATCATCACATCTATGAGAATAATATATAATATTCAGCCTGGGATAAGTGGTAGGGCCTCAAGCCTACTTAACGGATGGGCACTCCAAATTACATGAAAAGAGATAAGAGCTGCTTAAAATGTAAGAAATGCAGATATAAAAAAACATACATGTCAATTACACTGAACCTTACAGTGGAAAATTCAGAGAAGGTAGGAAATCAGGGTATAAATGCTTGTTTCTGGACATTGAAAAGTGAGTCACTAACAGAAGATCTCATAGACCAGCGTGTTTTCTTCCCAGTTTTACTCAGAAATAGGTAGAGGCTTAACATTATCAAAAACTATTTTAAAGAATAGAAAAAAAGTGTGTGGGTTGGTAATGCTATGTGAGGAACTGAGAGTTAATTAAAACACTGGGACAAATGAAAGGCAGCCCAGTTTTCTCCTATTTCAAGTATAAAAACACTTGCATTTTTCTATCACCACTAATATTCTCTTTTAAAAATATACAATAAACACAAAAATAAAATAGTTATTGGAAATTAACACATTCAAATCTCTATGAATGAGATTATTCATCCAATTAAGGTTTAAAAAGGAGCTATTCAGAGTTTATGTTGAACTTTCTATGTAATAAAGGTTTAAAAGTTTTTCTGAGACTATTTTGTGTACTTTTATAATTGGCTTTAACATTGGCTATAAATATTAAGAAGCATCGCTATTTTAAAAATATTCACAAACTTGTTAGTGACTTATGTGACAACCTCGTGATTTAAAATGCTACTGTGGCTTTTCTTCTCTTATTATTATTAGAGAAAAATTTTTAATCATGTGTGCTAAAAACAAAGATACTATAATTATGCAAGTCATTTTATTCAGCAGGCCCTACTTTTAGTCACACTAAAAGGAGTGGTATTTTAAAGGAAGAAACGACAAAATATTTTAACCGTTATTACAAGAAAACTAAAAAGTCACAATTTAAATACTCATTTTTATCTTTGGTGTGCTTATTTATTTATCTCATCACTCTCAAAGTTAATGTCAATGTTCAATTCTTAAATGATAACTAGCTAGAAAATTAATAAGAATTATCCACTAAGTAAGACCATTCTGTAATCCCATTTGAAAAATATAATTACAACACTTTGATGTTTAATTGGATTAACATGAGCAATAATGTATTTAAAGCTTTGGGCTATAGACCAAGTTGTTATTACAAAGAACCTGAAAGAACCCTTTAGCTTAGAAAACACATGCTTAAAGCTCAGATTCAGAGTTCACAAGGGATGTTTTGTTCAATATTTTGCTCTACTAAAGAAAAAAAATCAGACAGTAGATTTGTATTGTTCACCAACATTAACGATGACAGAAATCTCAGGTGGAGTATTTACCATTCTTTATTTCAATATCTTAAGGAGCTGTCTTTGATGATAACAGTAGAAAATCAAGAATTCAATGCTCAGAAACATTGACATTTAGACCTTTCAAAAAACAGAGTCAAAATTTTAAATAAAAATTGATAGTAGCATTGTACTATGGTGAGAAGGTTAGAGAGAATTAGAAAGATGTTTCTTTAGGACTCAAAAAAATAAAAAAGAATAAGAGAACAGAAAAAATAATGTATGCTTTTTCTTTTCCATTTCCAGTGTCTCTGTACTTGCAAGGTATTCAGTCTTAAACACTTTCTCTACTCTTCTACCTTGACTTCTTGTCCCATCTCTCTCCCAACAGTTATTATGCACATATCCACTAAACTATTATTATTATTATTATTTTCTTTGGAGATGGAGTCTCACTCAGTCGCCCAGACTGGAGTGCAGTGGCCGCTCCCGGCCACCGCAGCCTCAACCTGCTGGGCTCCAGCGATCCTTCCGCCTCAGCCTTCCAAGTAGCTGGAACTACAGGCGTGCGCTACCACGCCCAGCTAACTTTTTTATTTATTGTAGAGACGAGGTCTCGCCAAGTTGCCCAGGCAGGTCTCGAACCCACGGGCTCAGGTAATCCACTCACCTCAGCCTCCCAAAGCGCGGGATTACAGCCTGAGCTACCGAACCCGGCTGCTATTATTTTTTTTGAAACTTAAATGTCACCATATTACAGCAACACAGCTAAGCTCCTCCTGAATTCTTAAGCTACAGAAACTATGAGAGATATAAATGATTATTATTAATGATCAAGTCATTAAGTTCATTAAGTTTTATACACATGAATACAAAATTGAATTAATGATAAATCTTGGGTTATCACTCAATTCCATTAATAATCTAAGCATAGTATACTTTAATTTTATTTTTTAAATGTACTTTAACATTATAGCAAATACCTAAAAATGACTACTCATTTCAAGACCTGAAATATTACCAATAGCTTGCATATGGGTTCCTTCCAAATCTCTTTCTTTTGCTTTTATCTCATAAATAACTACTATCTTAAGTTTTGTGATTAGCATTCCCTTACATTGGTATATAGAGAAATAAAGCTTGAACAATATCTTATTTGTTCTGCTTTTTGATGACTATAAAAAGGTTGTCATACTATGTATAACTTTCTGGGCCATGATTTCTTTAGTCAACATGGCGTGAAAAGATTAATCTATATTTTTAATTGATATTATTTATTTATTTATTTAATTTTAATAGCTTTAGGGAGTACAAGTAGATTTTGGCTACAAGGTTGCATTGTATAGTGGTGAAGACGTCTGGGCTTTAAGTATACCCATCGCACCCACCTGTGCACATTGTACTCAGTAGGTGATTTTTTTCTCTCCACCCCTTTCCCTCTCTTCTGAGTCTCCAATTCATTATATCATTCGCTATGCCTTAAAGATTCTTAGTTTAACTCCCACTTATAAATGAGAACATGTGGTGTTTGGTTTTTTGTTGCTGCATTAGTTCACTTAGGATCATGTTCTCCAGTTCCATTCAAGTTGCTGCAAAAGACATTATTTCATTCTTCTTGAAGGCTGAATAATATTCCATGTTGTATATATAAAACATTTTCATTTTCCACTAATCAGTTATGGTCATTTATATTGATTCTACATCACTGCACTTGTGAATTGTGCTGCAATGAGCATGTGGTTGCAAGTATCAATTTTTTGGCTAAAAAGTCCCTCACAGACTGCAGGTATATTTTTAATATAATGATTCCTGTTCCTTTGGGTAGATATCTACTAGTGAGATTGCTAGATCAAATGGTACTTTTAGTTCTTTGAGTAATCTTCATACCGAGTTCCATAGTTGTTGTACTAATTTACACTCCCACCAATAATGTATAAGTGTCCCCTTTTCACCACATCAGCATCATCTATTTTTTATTTTTATTTTTTGATTATGGCCATTATGACTGGTGTTAGGCAGTATCTAACTGTGGTTTTAATTTGCACTGCCCTGATGATGAGTAATGTTGATTTCTTGTTAAATTTGGCAAGAGTGGAGGTCATATTAGGGACATGTAAGTTCAAGTTTATGGGAATAATGCCATGAAAAAAATGACAGTGTACAAATGGATTGAATGCTTTTCTGAGGGGAGAGAAAGTATCACTGTTGATGAGAGGTCAGGACAGACAGTAATGAGCAGAACTGAAGAAAACATTGCAAAAAATTGTTGAATGGTGCATAAAAATTATTGTTTGACTGTGCAAACCATAGCAGACCAAATAAACACTGATAGAGAAACAATTAGGAGGGAGGAACCAAGAAGGCTACCATGGAACAGCAGATGTGCACTGCTACCACATGGCAATTCTGTGAGTAGTGATTGTGATTCCACCATGTTTAGACGAAGTTACTCAGAGCACTTTTGAATAGGTTGATCACTGTGAACCTAGCGAAAGTCTCTCTGAGTACACAGACTCCAGAAAGACACAGCAAGCAAGGAATTCCATGCATCCAGTCCCCCACCCTGCACCAGTTGCCTGGCATGCAGAGAAGAGGAAGATCTGTTGGGAGAAAGAGAAGATAAGTGCTGAATTGGTTCACCCCCTCCCAGCAGTGCATGGAAAGTCAGTTTCACATGGGAGGATGACTGGTCAGGAAGCAGTGGTGGGCACCAGAGCCAAATTGGAATGGGGAGCAATTCCCATGTGGAAAAGGCCCATCTGGGGGGTGAATATGTCTGAAAAGCTTGCCATTGCAACAGACTAGTGCCCTTCTTGCAGGGCATGGCAGAGAGTGGGAATCAGCCCCTAATCAAAGCAGGCACCCTGAACACATTTTGAGGATTGAAATTCCCTGCATTTAGTTTTTTCGACCACATAGAGAACAAAAAGGCAGTCATAGAACCTGGGTGCCCCATTCCCCTGCCATGAATTAGGCATCTGTAGGAGCTGACATCACACCAGGAGAAGGAGGGGGTGGGCCATCAATCACATGTAGCAGGAGACAAATATGTAGATCAGTAAATTTCTCACTGGAGCGGAAACCAGCAGTAACAGAGCCTGTCATAAGGTGGAACTCCTCCCTTTCTCTCACTGAAATAAATAAGGAAAGACCTAAAAAAATCCAACTCTCAGAACTTTAAAGAGATGGCTCATTCAAAAGTTGCCACCAGAGCAAAAAAAAAAATGACCTGTCTCACCTGTCAATTACAGAAATCAGAGAATATATGGCACATGTCGACAGGAATCAAGATAAACATGAAATTAAACTAAAAAAAATTTACAGGAAGTAAAAGCAGAATCAGCCAACTTCTAAAAAGCTTACTTTGAAAAAATGGAAATAAAGAGTGCTATTCTCAAAATCAATAGCAAAGTAAAAAGTTTGAGAACAGGCTCAACCAAGAAAAGGAAACAATCTCAGACCCTGAAAACCAAAATATGGAATTAACACAGTCTGTTAAAAACAAAGGAAAAAAAAAAACTCAAAAAGAAGGGAAAAAGACACTGAGAACTGTATGACTTTTTCAAAAAGCCAGTCCTACACCTGATTGGTATCCCTGAAGCAGAAAGCAAAAATGAAAACATCATGGAACAAATACTTCATGAAGTCATTCAATAGAACTTTCCCCATCTTGATAGAGAGATGACCATCCAAGTGCAAGATAACCAGAAAACCCCTGCAAGATATTATATGAAAAGAACATTTCCCTTTAAAATGTAACCACAAAAGAAAAAAAATCATTAAGGAATCAAGAGAGAAAGTTCAGACTATCGAGGAAAAGCCATCAGAATCACCCAAGCCTTATCTGCACTACACGACACCACAAGACAGAAGAGATTGGAGTCCAATTTGCAACATTCTTAAAGATAAGCTATTACAATCAAGAATTTTCTACCCAGTCAAGCTAAGCTTTATCAGTGACAGAGAAATAAGATCCTTTCCAGACAGCCAAGCCCTAAAAGAATATGCTGTCTTCAGACCAACCCTACAAAAGACACTTAAGTAGTTGTTGAGCACAGAAAAATAAAGAACAGCTATGCACACCACAAATATGTAGGCAAACATAGAGTCAACAGATCATACAGAGCACCCACACAAATGAAAACACACATGGAGCATAGCCCAAGATAGACTCTCAGGCATAAATCAAGCATGAGCAAATTTCAAAAAAACATAAATGGACAATATAAATCTACAGTTGAGTTTCCAGATCTCCATTTTGCTCTGAGATTCTATGATTGTGTGAGAGTCAATGTTCTCTTTTGGTTTGTTTAGTAGTTGTCTTATAAAACCTGGTGCTCCTTTGTTGGGTGCATGTATGTCTAGGATGGATATTTCTTGTTGGTGGAATGAGCCTCTTATCATTATGTAGTGTTCTTCCATATCTTTTTAAATTTTTGATGGCTTGAAGACTGCTCTTTTGGATATTAGAACAGAAGACAAAATAGCATAGAAAATATTGACAAGACCAAAAGTTGGCTCTTTAAAAGGATAAATAAAATTTGCAGTTCCGCCGGGCTCGGTGGCTCAGCCTGTAATCCCGTGCCTTTGGGAGGCTGAGGTGAGTGGATTGCCTGAGCCCGCGGGTTCGAGACCCGCCTGGGCAAGCGAGACCTCATCTCTACAATAAATCAAAAAATTAGCCGGGCGTG
>CAUYQG010282332.1:0-11933 GCA_963574415.1 Tarsius wallacei | reverse complement strand
GTGGTACATATACACAATGGAATACTACGCAGCCATAAAAAAGAACGAAATCATGAATTTCGCAGCAACCTGGATGGAACTAGAGTGTATAATACTGAGTGACCTCTCACAGAAACAAAAAACTGAGTATCACATGTTCTCGCTCATATAGTAGACCTTGATCATCCAACATATTACCACAAGAAAATGGCTGACAGTGGTGGGAAACTATGGGGGGTGGTATGGGGAAGGGATTAATGGCAGTAAATACCTGTCTGGGGAGGAGGGACACTTCTTATCAACAAGGGTGCCTAAACGAGACATATTTGTGTACCTAACCCTTAACTGTACCCCTCAATATCACAATCAAAAATAGGAAAAAAAAGAGAATAGATAGAAAGCATCATTCCATCAGTTATTTCCTCACTATTTTAATATTTTTGTCAATATTAGCTCAGGCTTGAATTTCAAGTCATTGAAGTTTAATCTTTATCACCTACTCCATGACTACAGCAGATTGGGCAATTACATATGTTGAGGTTTGCATGCAAGGAGGTTGAGGAGTATTCTTGGAACAGAATTTATGTGGTTGCCAGTTCTCATGTTTTTCAATACTTGGTGTAGATCTATATTTCTATCCAGCTTAATTTTTTCTCACTGAAAGACTTCCTTTAATATTTTCTGGAGTGCAGGTTTATTGAAAATCAATTCTTTCAACTTTTACCAAATTTTTATTCCACCCTCATATTTGAAAATATTTGTATTTGATATAAAATTTAAGCTGAACAGCTTTTATTTAGCAGTACTCTAAAGATGCTGTTCTTCTTGATTGCATTGCTTCCACTGAGAATTCTCCTGTCATTTTGATCTGTTGTATGTATTATGTCTTTTTTTCAGTTTGCTCTAAAGTCTAAAGATTTTTTCTTTATCATTGATTTTGAGCCATTTGGTATAATATTCCTTACTGCAGTTTTTCTTATATTTCTTATATTTCTTATACCTAGAATTTATTTTTAGTTTATTGGAATTCTGGGTTTACAAATTTTATCAAATCTGGGAAAAGTGATTCCAGACTCTTTCAGGGTCTCCAAATATATTAGGTCACTTAAAGTTGTCTCAGAGCTTGGTAATGCTCCCTTCATTTAAAAAATATTTTCTTTCTGTGTTTTACTTTAAATGGTTTCTATTGCTAGATCTTCAAATTCACTCATCTTGCCTTCTACATTGTCTAAATCACCATCAATCACATCCCACTTGTACATTGTGCATATTGTTTTATCTCACACATTGTAGAATTCATCTCACCAAGTTTGACTTTGGTCTTTCTTATATCATCGGTTTTCCTACTTAAATTTCTAAACATAGGTAATGCAGCTAAAATAGTGGTTTTTAAAGTCCTGGTCAGTTAAATCTGACATCAAGCTCAGATTTAAAATGGTTTCAATTGATGAGTTTTTCTCCTCATAGCAGGTAAGTTTTTTTAAATCTTGTAATCTTTGATTGAATGTCAGGCATTATAATTTTTTCCTTATTGGTGATGAGTATTGTTGATTTCCTTTAAATATCATTCAGTTTTGTTCTGGGATGCAATTAAACTACTTAAAAACAGTAGGTTTTTTTTTTTTCATGTCTTGCAATAATGATGTGTTAGTTTCTTCTGGATGAATGCTCATTTTGGAAGTAATTACTCCTTAACATTGAAATAAGGCCTTCTTGAGCACTCTATCAATTCCTTGTGAATTGTGACTTTCTTTTTTTTTTTTCAATATGACTGGTGTAAACAGGCACTATTTCTGGTCCTATGTAAATTTCAGATACTGTTTTCTGTAATTCTTTTTTGTAGTTCTTTCTTCAGTCTTGAGTATTTCTCTCACATGCATGTGCTGCTGCTCAGTATTTAGCTAAGTACTTGAGGCCAGTCCTGCAGATCTCTGAAGCTCTATTTCATTTACCCTTTCTCATACTCTGTATGTCAGCTGCCTTGGCCTGCCCAAACTCTCAGTTTTGTCTCCTAAACACTCTTCTGAACTTCTCTAAACCCTACTTGGGTATATTTCTCCTGTATTATGGTTTGAATACTCTCCAAATTAGTAATCTGGGCAATATGTTTGGCTCCCTTATTTATTTTGCATCTCTCAGGGTTCACTGTCCTTCATTCTCTGATGTCTAGTGTTTTGAAAAATATTAATTCTTATATTTTGTCTTTTATTGATGCTTAGAAATTATGATTGGAATTTGGAGAGCTCAGTGTCTTTTTACCCATCAATTATCAAACTGTTTTGGCTCAGAAGTCCAAGTGAAGTTGAAGAAATGAACTCTTATTTCCATGTCCATTCTTTAAAGAGAAAGTACAGCAAAACAATTACAATTATGTGCTGGAATTGTATATTGGCTCCAGAATTTTGAAAAATTAAATAAATAATTCTGAGCTTCATTTTATTCATGTATAAAATAAAGATAACAAAAATACCTATTATGCAAATTGTATGAAGTATTAAAGAAGTCAGTATAGTTAACTTTAATATTATTTAATATATAATTTATATATAATATATAATTTTATATATATAACTTCAATATATATTAAAAAATATGTGTGTGTGTATGTGTATGTGTTAAACATATAGTGTTTAACACAAGACCTCACAGGTGGCAAGTTTTCTATAAAATGCAATTATAATTTTGGAAATGAAAATGCTTGAGATTTGCCTTTATAAAAATGTATTTGGTACATTCATAAGCAACATATAGGCCTTTTCAAAACCTGACAAGACATCATTGTGAGTATTCTTTTATGGATATTAAAAATTTAGTTAAATTTGTATTTTATATTTATCAGAATCCAAACTTTTGCTAATTTCAGTCAATTTCCATAAGTAACCAAGTGAAGTTAGTAGTTATCAATATAAAACCACACGACCATTGAGAAAACAAAGAATAAAAACAATCCACTTGTAGTACAGATTTTCTATAGTCTACCCAATGGGGAAAAATGTATTTTTAGATTTTCATATTTTGCTAACTAATTCCAGGCTTAATTTTCTAGACAATTATGAAACTATTTATCTAATTTTAATTTTAAAAAATCCCTGTCAAAGTGAGAAAAAGAACAAGCTGTACCCATGATGGTGCTGTCTAAACCCTCTTTGGTAAAGTAACTCCGAATCATCAGGGTAACATGAAGCAAAATTGAAAGAATTTCTTTATTTCTTGACCTTTTCCCCATCCCGTTCTTTAGTAACTCTTACATAATTTGTAATATTGTCTCAGAAAAAAATTAATACATTTTAAAAGCTATGATACTAAGGAGCTAGTAAGGTATACTGGTAAAAGAAAACCAAGACTTATTGCATGTCCCACGTGTTCTAGACTTTTTTTTAAGTATGTTATTTCTTCCAACCTCTGAACAATACCACTTTTTCACAGACCCCATTTTGCAGATACCCATTTTCATTTTTAACTGAAGAAAGCTGAGTGACTAGTATTTGGATACATTGCTCATGGTAATCTAATTAAGAGGCCAGAACTCAAATAATTTGGATGATAACAGCTAAAATGTATTGAACAGTATCTGATTAGCCTCCATGATAACTCCATGCTGTGCCTGCTACTATCCACATCACATATAAAAAACTGAAGCTTAGAAAAATTGCCCCAGGCTCCTCAATAAAGATCAGAGGTTTACCCTAAAGCTGTACACGCACAACCACTGTACAACTTGTCACTCCATAGATGTTAAACTTTGAAACAATGCAAGGGCTGCACACTAAGCTCATGTCTAGGGTACCATAGGTACCAATAAAGTGAGAATACTTCATCCTAAAAAGAAGCTTGGTTAATAGTTGTATTTTAAGATTTAGTATTATGTTTAATTCAAATTCTATGTGACAAGTCTGGATGGTGGGCACTGACATGCTTTTGTCATTTAGGACTTCTGTCAGTTTAAAGCATCTTCATCTGGTCCTGATAAAATAGACTCATTTCTTAGGGCAATGTTTACAAAAGGATTGAACTCTGGGCAACAGCGGCAGCTGTGAGAAGCCGTATTTAATCATTGCTCTCCTTAATTTCACCACCTGGAGATCCATACCAATGTAAGACTCAGAGTAACCATTTTCTTTAAATGGTTTCATTTTAGTTGTACACTTTCCACCCTTCCTTCTAAAATGATCTTAAATATACTAAAATTTCATTTCTGAATCACTAGCAGTCAACTGATATTTTCACCTTTCCCTAAGAAGGAAGGCAGTTTGCCAATTTCCTTTTCAATATGTTGCTAGCTTTCAGAATCTCCTTTCTCTCCTTTTCTCTTTGCCAAGAGCGAAAAGGAGGTGAGAAAATAAGGGATCACCAGACAAATCACCATGGGCATATTTTGATTATCTTTTTTCCTGAACATCCCTCAAAACTTTGACTTTAAAGCTTATATCCAGAAGAATATGATATCTGACTAAGAAAGGCAAACATTCTACATCAAGGTTTAAACCCACCTAAAAAGTAATAATCTGGTGTAATCCTGCTACAATCATTTTCTGTCTCTTGACTGACTCGATGAAGAACTTCTAACATGTGTCTACCCACCAGTCATTTAACTACTCCTCTGTTACTTCTATTATGTTTTTAAGAGTATTTTACTGTGATCATCATTTCTCTGGCCAGTCTGAGAAATTAGCCTAAGGACAGATTCCTTCTGAAGGAGCAAGGTGGGCAGAGGGATAATAGAAAAGTTGGCAAAGCGTAATTCTGAAAATATGAACAGTGGGCCTGCAATGAGACAGAACTGGGGAGTGTGGGGGAGCGGGTGGGCAGGCATCTTGGCTGGGGATGGGACAGAGCATGAATCATGCCTTAGGCTTGATAAAATTGACTACAAATAAATAATTGTCTCAAGTATAAGAAAAATATAAAATGGCACGGGAAACTGCTTTCTCAATTTCACACAACAAATAGCCCTCCTCCAGATTTAGACATCAATAACAGTAATAATGATTTGAATTTCCTTAGGACCCTTCCCATAAAAGCATGCCATGCTTATTATATAAGGATGTAGCAATTTAGACTCATAATATGAGTGATGTTAGAAGAATATTTTAATTTTGCAGCTGAAAAAATGGGATCACTATGATTATGTAGGGTGGGGGAAAAGTGCTATCTTGTCCTCACCATTTGCAAGGTTCATGTCTGACACCCCTATAACGAAAGACAGATTAACACAAGAAAAAGCATAACAAATTTATTGAATAAAAGATGTGACATAGGAACATTAAAAAATGAAGACTCAAGAACCCAGAAAAAAATTATATATTTTTAATGCTAATCTGATTAAAGAAGGTAGTTGTGAAAAAACATGGTTGAACAAAAAGGGATATGATATAAAGGTAATAAATGGCCAAAAGGGGACTTCAGAAAAACCTGTTTTTCCAGATTCTTTCTTGTGTCTCTGCTTGACATTCTTTTCCCCAGGGACTAGATAGGTCAGAGAAAGCTGTTATAGCCATGCTAGAGAAGATGAGTGGGAGAACGTCAGAGTGATCCTCTTGCTTCTGTGGTTTTCTTATTTACCAAAGTGATATACTTTTGAGCCTCATGTTGTGTTTGGAACTCCAGCAATTGCAACAGTGATCATCACTATTATGACAACAATGGCTTGAATATTCTGTATACAGGATGGTGCTATATTCTTTATAATCATGATTTCATTGAGTATTTCAAGTAACCCCATTGGATGGGCATTCTTTGTCTCCTTGAAGAACAGAAGATGTTCAAAGAGGTTACAAACCTCACTTAGTGTTACACAACTTCCAAGGGGTAGTAAGGGCCGTATTTGAACTGAGGTTCCTGAAATTCTGAAATCTTATTGTTAGCCACCGGGAAGAAGTGCTCCCTTGAGTGCCTTTGGGACATACTTCAGGTTTTCGTGTGCACTGACCCACAGGATACCGATGTGAGTTCTGGGGATCTGTATCCAAGATGTAGAGCACCCTTTATTTTCCCAGAGCAGCTGCAACGTGCGGTGATGACCACACTGTGGAGAACAGGCTGTCATTCCCTTCATCATCACGATGTGTCAGGAAAGATGAGTGGGGGCCGGCATAAGGGGTGGAAGAAATGGAAGGTGGTGAGTCATGCTCTCATCTCAACATCTAAAAATAATTGCAGCATATTAAAAGAACATATTTTTTTCTATAAAAACGAATATTTTTTTTTACCTATATGTCAGTAATTTTCCATTTCCAAACAGTATTCCATTGGCATGGGGCTCTATTCCTCGAAAATATTAATGACCATCCTGAGAAGCCAGGGAGCCAATTTAAATTGTGGCACCTTACATAGGCCATTGATAATGCAGGCTGAGCAATCTGCTGGTTGCCAGGGATGTCCTTTGAAATAACTTTAAGAGAAATGAGCATAGTTCAGAGGGTTTTTAGACACAGTTAGTATCTTTTGCCCACGAACTCACCCACCAGAGGCCTTTAGGAGGTAAAATAATTTTGTCTAGCTCCATCAAAATCCACATCTAGGTCCTCGCATTTCTATGAAGGAGAAGCAGACAGATTTCTTCATTCCTTGTTATCACAGCAATAAACCTGCCATTACTGAAGAAGATCAAACCCTGGGTGGTTTTTGAAGGGGCACCAAGGGGACAAAGGAATATGCCTGGGAGTGTGAAAATACATCTAAGATCTGCATAGTGAATCACAGGCTATTTTTAACATTCAACCTGAATTGATCTGAAACTTAGTTATACATGCACTGCAGACATAGAAGTGATCTTGAATTTTTTGCTGACATCTGTAGAACTGGACACAAAAAAAGAAAAAATAATATGTGATATACCCAGTTTTATTCCTTGATTAGAAGCCAGAAATAGCACTGATATTTTGACCAATTAAAGCCTCAGAAAGTACAGCATTCAGTCTTTGCTCTATCTTGACACATCACCAATTGGTAACTTTGTCAGAAGAGCTGCCTGGGAAATGTTCAATCAATAAAAACGAAGGTATTTCAATAGGAGGAAAATGTCAGAACCTTGGGGAGTAGATAGCAGGATGCAGATGTTTGTTAATTAAGTTTACAAAGGCAGTAAAATTAATGAAACCAGTATCTCATATAGGGCATTACTAGAGAAACAGCTGTTGCCACCACTCCACTGACTCAATATATACATGTCTCACCCCCTCAATATCTGTCAAAGTCTGTGAATATTTACTTCGCCTGTAAACGTGAATCACTCTGTAGAAGAATACACCAAAAAGGTTATCAATAATTCACACTAGGGAAAGTGATGGGTAATACATAGTAATGTAGTTATAGGACCTCCTAAACCCACAATTGCAGGGAGGAAAAAATGACACGCTGCCTGTCTAATTTTTACCCTGGGCATAGATAATGATTGCTTCCATCATGGATCATTGCATTCATTTGGAAACTCAATTTCTATAGACTTTTATCTTGAGTTATATCAGATATCCATTTTGTTTTGAGAAAGTACACAGAGAAAGAGTTGTGTAAGTGAAAAGGGTTACAACTCAATTGCCAAAATGCAGTGCCTCCTAGGACATACTTTCTTTTCAGAAAAGGAAGCTAAAACTCAAATAAATAACTTACTCAAAGTCACATCAGCAGTGAGTGGCAGAGCAGTGATTCAAGCCAAAGAGTCTAACGGTCATCACTACAATGGACTACTACGAGTACATCAAGGAAATCAGAGAGCTGTCATGCCACACCTCATGAGGAGTATTGTGTACACTTCATGACATTATTAGTTATTTGGAACATTGACTACTTTGAATATGCCCCCAAAAGGCAGTTAGGGTGGTGACACACTGAAAGTCATTTTTTATTATTAATTTCAGCCATGCTAACATGAGGAGCTATTTTAAGGGTAATTCAGCATGAAAGATGGGAGAACACTTTTTAAAAAAATATGGTATTATAAAATTTCTCATCATCATTAATAGACTTATTTTAATATTTTATAGGTGAGTCATAATTTTATATATACTTATCTTAATTTTAGTATTTTAGGTGAGGTTTTTAATTATAGAACAGATATTGGTTAGTTTCAACTCGTGAGGAACAATTTGAAGTCATGACTTTGCGTGTTCAAATGCCATGACTCAGCTCCATTTCCTTCTCTTCCCAGATCCTCTTCTTTTATTTCAAAGTTCAGACTTGATTACCACGTTTTGAAGGAGAAAAGTGTGAATGCTGTCTTCTAAAAAGTTCCCATGTTTAGCTTGGTGTTATTATTGTGACACAGTGAAACTGTGAAATAATGACATGGTGACTCTGTGAAAACAGATCACCAGCCACCATATGCTCATATGCTGCCCCCCCCCAAGAAGGACAGCAGATCCAAGTAGATGCTGCCAATAAAATGAGACCTTTCAGTAGTTCCAAGCAACCACTGCCCACTACCAGAAATGCAGTAGTATCTAAGACGTGATAAAAACTGGCATTCTAATAGGCATCTCAAAAGTCTAGTAATTCTCCATTTCTTCTTCTAAACTTGCAGCCTAAGTGTTTCCTAGCCTAACAACTTATATCATCATTCACCTAATTTTTTCAGATCAAAACTCTTTTTTTAATTAAATTTAATTTCAAAATTGTGGGGTACAAGTCAGGATTGCATACATGAGTGTTTAGGTACAGGTGAAGTTTTGGGCCTCGCTTTGCCTGGATTAGGATTAGGCACTCTTATTGATGCTATATGCCTTCCCCCTACCCCCCAGCAATGTCCTGCTACTGCCAATTCCATTTTTGTAGTATGATAGGTGTTCAGGGTCTACTTAAGAGTGAGAACATAGCCGGGCTCGGTGGCTCAGCCTGTAATCCCGCGCCTTGGGAGGCTGAGGTGAGTGGATTGCCTAAGCCCGCGGGTTCGAGACCCGCCTGGGCAGGCGAAACCTCATCTCTACAATAAATCAAAAAATCAACCGGGCGTGGTAGCGCACGCCTGTAGTTCCAGCTACTTGGAAGGCTGAGGCGGAAGGATCACCGGAGCCCAGCAAGTCGAGGGCGACGGAGTGAGACCCCAACAAAAAAAAAAAAAAAAAAAAAAAAAAGAGTGAGAACATGTGGTCCTCAGCTCTTTGTTTCTGTGATAGACCACTGAATATGATAGACTCCAAATTCATCCAAGTTGCTTTGAAGTCCATAATTCTGTACCTCTTTATGGCTGTGTAGTATTTTATTGTGTATATGTACCACATTTTAAAAATCCAGTCCAGTTTCAGTGGGCAGCATGGTTGGTTCCACGTTTCTGCTGTTGTGAACTGCTACAATAAACATGCAAGTGCAGGTATCTTTTTGTAGAATGATTTGAGTGTCCCTGGGTATATTCCCAGAAAGGAGATTGCTGGATTGTATGGAAGGTCAATTTCTAGTTCTTTTAGAAATCGCCACACTGTTTTCCATAGAGGTTGAATTAGTTTGCACTCCCACCAACAGTGTAGAAGCATTCCCTTTTCTCCACATCCTTGTCAGTATCTGTTGTTTTTTGTTTTATTAATGGCCATTCTTACTGGAGTTAGGTTGTATCTCAATGTGGTTTTGGTTTGCATTTCTCTGATAGAGAGACTGAACATTTTTTCATGTGTCTGTTGGCTGCCTGTATATCTTCTTTTAAGAAGTGTCTATTCATGTCTTTTGCCCATTTTTTAATGGGACTGTTTGTTTTTTTCCTTTCAGCATGTTTGAGTTTCTTGTAGATCCTGGATGTTAGGCCTTTGTCAGATATACAGTTGGCAGATATTTTTTCTATTCTGTGGGCTGTCTCCCCATTCTCTTGATGGTTCCTTTTGCTTTACAGAAGCTTTTCAGTTTGGTGAGGTCTCATTTGTCTATCTTATCTCTTATGTCATGGGCATCTGGGATTTTGATCAGAAATTGGTTGCTTATTCCAATTTCCATAAGGGTGTCTCCTGCATTTTCTAAGATTCTTACAGTTTGAGGTTTTTTACATTTAGGTCTTTGGTCCATTTAGAATTGATTTTTGTGTATGGTGATAGGTAGGGTTCCTGTTTCATTCTTCTGTATGTAGTCAGCCAGTTTTCCCAGCACCATTTACTGAATAGGTTCTCCTCTCCTCAGTGGTTGTTAGTGGAGGCTTTGTAGAAGATGAGTTGGTTGAGAAATTGAGGTTTTTGCTTCCAGAATCCCTATTCTGTTCTATTGGTTTATATGCCTGTTCTTGTACCAGTGCCAGGCTGTTTTGATTATTGTAGTCTTATAATAAAGTTTAGGCCAGGCATGGTAGCTCAAGCCTGTAATCCCAGCACTTTGGGAAGCCGAGACAAGAGGATTGCCTGAGCTCACAGGTTCAAAATCAGCCTGAGCAACTTGGTGGGACATAGTCTCTAAAATAAATTTAAAAATCATCCGAGTGCGGTAGCGTGTGCCTACAGGTAGTTCCACACTTGAAAGGCTGAGGCTGGAGGATCGCCTGAGCCAAGTAGGTTGAGGCTGTGGTGACCGTGAGCAGTGTGCCATTGTACTCCAGCCTGGGTAACAGTGAGACTCCTACTCAAAAAAAAAAAATTAAGTTTAAAGTCTGAAAGTGTGACACCCCCCCCAACTTTGTTTCTTTTGCTGAGGATTGTTTTGACTATTTGTGGCCACTTTTGTTTCCATATGAATTTTTGTATTGTTTCCAGGTCTGAGAAGAATGATGATGGCAATTTAATGGGTGTTACACTGAATCTGTAGATTGCCTTGGGTAGCATGGATATCATAGCAATGTTGATTCTTCCAATCCATGAGCATGGAATATTTTTCCATTTGTTTGTGTCTTCTTTGATTTCTTTGAGCATTGTTTTGTAGTATTCATTGTAAAGGTCTTTTACTTCTCTGGTTATGAAGATGCCAAGGTATTTCATTTTTTTCTATGGCTATTGTGAATGGGATTGTACTTTTTATTTGATTTTCTTCCTGTTTGTTGTTACTATCTTTTGCATGTTGATTTTATGCCCTGAGACTTTGCCAGAGTCCTTTATCAGTGTAAGGAGGTTTTTGACAGATTCCCTTGGGTGGGCCCAGATACTAACGTTCTAGAAATTATTAGGACTACTAATTGCCTGATACTGAGTACTTGCTGTGTGTCAGATAGAGTGTTGTGAGCCTTATTTTCATTATCTCAATCCTCATAACTACAGTAAGGCATAAATATTCTTATTCCATTTTATGGATATGAAAACTGATATTCAAAGAAGCGAAATAAACTTGCCCAAAGTTATCACAAGTGAGGAGCAGCAGAGCTAGGATTTGAATCCAGATCACTTTTAATCATGGTGCAGAGGATAAGTGTTGAGTCTACTCCCTCCTTAAGGTCATTCCTCCACAGCCACATGCCATCCCAGAGCACCACACCAGTGGGTGGCATAACAGCCTAGGGTTGCAATCCTAGCACTGTCTAGCTGGTGGCCATGCTGCCATCATTTCATCAAGTGAGGCTGCATGGTGTGTGGCAAGGCATGGTTTTGGAGTCCACTTGGAATCTCTTTGTCAGTCTCTTCTAGGCTTATTTTCTCTTGTATAAAAAACAGAGTTGATTTCTACTTCAAAATGTATTGTGAAGACTGAATGACAACATGAGATAATTTTTTTTTCTTTTGAGTCAGCATCTCACTCTGTCATCCAGGCTGCCCAGGCTGGAGTGCAGTGGCACGCTGATGGCCACTGCAGCCTCGACCTGCTGGGCTCGGGTACTCCTTCTGCCTCAGCCTTCCAAGTAGCTGGAACTACAGGCATGCACCACCATGCCTGGCTAATTTTTTATTTTATTTTATTTTATTTTATTAATTTATTTTTTTTGAGTTGGAGTCTCACTCTGTCGCCCAGACCGGAGTGCAGTGGCCATTCCCGGCCACTGCAGCCTCGACCTGTTGGGCTCCGGTGATCCTTCCGCCTCAGCCTTCCAAGTAGCTGGAATTACAGGTGCGCGCTACCACGCC
>CAUYQG010282331.1:0-15288 GCA_963574415.1 Tarsius wallacei | reverse complement strand
TGGAGTGCAGTGGTATAGTCATGGCTCACTGGAGCCTCAACCTCCTGGGCTCAGGTGATCCTTTCACCTCAGCCTCCTTAGTAGATAGGGCAACAGGTGTGTCACCACATCTGGCTCATTTTTTGATTTTTGTAGGAATGAGGTCTCACTGTGTTGCCCAGGCTGATCTTTGAACTCTTGGGCTCAAGCAAGCCTCCTGCCTTGGTCTCCCAACGTGGTTGGATTACTGTGCTCACCTTTTGTAAGTACTTTTGACCCTTTTCTTAATTTATTCTAATGTCTCCTCCACAGTATTTGTTAATTGTTTATTTATCAAGAGGAGCTACTCTGTAGCTCACATATTTATGTTTTATGGTTCTGATAAACTTCTGTGTAATTGAATCCAAATAAAATTTTTTTTTTTTTTTGAGATGGAGTCTTGCTATGTTTTACAGGCTGGTCTTGAACTCTTGGGCTCAGGTGATCCTTCTGCCTTAGTGCACCCTACCCTCAACCCCGCTAACTGGGATTAGAGGTGCATGCTACAGCACCCCATCCAAGTAAATTGTTACAAAATCACTTTGCACTCTGAAATATACCAGTCTTCCTCATCTTCTCAAAATCGTCCATGAAATCATAATTTCTGTATAAATCTGCGTAATCCTTCTTTCTTTTGGCTCTGCCATAGCAAACTTACAGAGAACTGCCTTTCTGCAGGGATACAGTGAATGCTCCAACAGTGTAAGATCACAGGCACCTGACAAAAGACCACACATCTGAGGTTTCATCATTGTACTAGAAGCGAACCTGGTAGTTGCTGTCTTTCATAGATATGTCAACCTCAACACGAATGTTAAAATTCTTGGCTGATAGAGAAATGCATGGCTATTCTGATGTTATTTCTTGTTTTATGTGGTTCTTTCAGTGTTCCTACCTTGCTAGAGCCTTTGATTTTAAAATGATGAACCTGAAATTGTGATTTGTCTTTGTCTTTAGTGGACTGGAAGTTCACAAGAAACTTCTGCTTCGGGTTGTTACTACTTTTTCTTCCTAAAAAGCAAACATTTAACAAACATTTATTTTATTTCAGACATAAAGTTTTTTTGTGCATTCCCTAATTTAGTCTTTACAACTTCTGTCTGAAGTAGGTCTCTCTTCTTTTTAAAGACTAGTCTGCTGAGGCTTACAAGGCTTAAATAATTTGTCCAGTGTTGTACAGCTTATGAGTAATGGAATTGGGATTCATACTCAGGCATTCTGCCTTCAGATCCTCTTATAACTTGTATCTTATATACCACTTACCCCTTGTTCAGTTGTCTTCTCACATCCTCCTCCTTTACTGTAACATTCTCATATGCTCCAGCAATATGATATGAAATCACAGACACCTGGCCAAAAGGCCACACATCTGAGGTTTCATCAAAGCACTGAAGGCCAGCCTGGTACTTATTGTCTTTGGTAGGTAATGTTAACCTCTCAACACCAATGTCTTTCCTGGCAGATGGAGAGATGGATGGCTATTCTAATGTTATTTTAATGTGATAATTAGAATTTGAAGCTGTATTGGGTAGGACTGTTACCGTTGTTTCTGTAATTTCTGAGATTTTCCAGTTGCTTGCCTAATAAGCTTTAGCTCGTATGCCTGTTCTGCCCTCCTTTTCTTGTTGGTAAAACATGATATGACTTAAGCACTAATGCTGTATAGTTTTGAGATGGGGTTTGTACTTTGTAGTTATGGGGAGATTGGGTGTGGTGATTTGTGACGTTAGAACTATGTTAACTCATTTGCGACCACTGACATGAACTTACATCATTCCAAATTCTGTTCCTGGTTGCAGCTGATGTGAATACGTCTTTGCAAATTCTTTGTCTGAATGCTGCAACATTGTCATATCTTATTATATCTTGATTGAAAATGAATAGTCAGGCAAGGAGAAAGTTAATTGAGACAATTATCTGATATCGACTGAAATGTTGTGATTGATTTACCTAGTTGGTAAAAAAAATTGCAAGTTGGTTATCATTTTGTGATTAGTGTTGTATACTTGTATTTTGATATTTCTGGGCATTTGTACTTCAATGTAAGAATAATTTACCGTAATTATGGAAAATGAAGAAATATATGCTGATGAGATTTCTGAGGTCGAAGGTGAATCTAATGAACTTATTAGTGACAGTGAGACAGTGATGTAATGATGCAAATGTAAACGAATAAATATAATGTAGATAATCTATGACAGTGAATCTAGTACTGGTGAGAACTAGTCAGGCATTGGACAAAATATGATCCAAAAAGAAACTTAGAAGTGTTTATTGATAATCCAAGTGTCAGGGTGTTTCCAAATGATCCTCAAAGTATAAGTGAAGTTGTTAGACTATTTATTGGAGGTGATTTTATAGAAATGATTGCAACTGAAACTGACAGGTATTATGATCAGATGCATCTCAGATATAAATGTCCAAAGAAATAAATAAAAAGAGTGAAGTATTGCTATAGTATCCTAGATGAAAAAATCTCTAGCATTAAATATTTTGATGGGACAAATGAAGGAAACTACAATACATGATTATTGGTCAACACATCCATCTATTGCAACACCTTTCTTTTAAAAACTAATGACACAAAATAGATTCCTATAAATTTTGCAGTTTTTGAATTTATCCATAATCCAAGCAGATTATGCAAAATTGAACCCGTAGTAAATTATGTTTTAAGTATTTAAGTTCAACACTGTGTACATATCTGAACAAGAACTTTCCTTGGGTGAATCCACGATACCTCATCGTGGAAGACTGTCTTTCTGGGTTTATAATCCGAATAAAAGTACAAAGTATGGAATGCTAGTCAGAATGATGTCTGAGGCAAATACTGGGTATTTCTGCAACTTTCAGCTGTATTGTGGAAAAGATGACAATTTAGAAAAGACCATTTCATTTGTGCTTAATGACAGAAGTTTGCAGTTTTTAATTTTCACCTGCTCTTAATATTAGGAAAGTGAAAAATTGCCAGTTGTCAATGTGTTAAGAGATATTAATTGAAAGGGTCAATACCACAGGTGACTGATGAACCCTTACCATTTGTATTTTTGACTATTTTCCAGTGACTTCAAAGACTAAAAACTTTTAGTAACCATGATTTTGTAGAGTCATAAATTTGAAGCATACAGGTGATGAAATTGTATTTTATTTTATTTTTGTTTTGTTTTTTGAATTGGAGTCTCACTCTCTTGCCCAGGCTGGAGTGCAGTGGCATGCTCCCAGTCACCGCAGCCTCTACCTGCTGGCCTCAGGCGATCCTTCTGCCTCAGCCTTCCGAGTAACCGGAACTATAGGCACGTGCCACCATGCCTGTCTAATTTTTTGGTTTATTGTAGAGACGAGGTCTCACCATGTTGCCCAGGCTGGTCTTGAACCTGTGGGCTCAGGCAATCTTCTCACAAGATTGTATGTATTTTAGCTTGAAGTGTGTGAGTCCAAGTTTTCTGTTTAATACATGCATCTTGAATTTGCTATTCTCAATTAACCAAAATTATTATTCTTATTACAGTATTTGGAGTAGATGATACTGTTCCCACTTGTAGTTGTTGAAACTGGAGAAAATACACTCTGTAGAAGTATTTGAAGTTTGAGGGATGTAAGAGGTCTTATTAATAAAATACTTAGGCTGGGCTTGGTGGCTCAGCCTGTAATCCCAGTGCTTTGGAAGGCCGAGGTGAATGGTTTGCCTGAGCCTGCGGGTTCGAGACCCGCCCGGCAACTTGGTGAGACCTCATCTCTACAGTAAATAAAAAAAATTAGCCGGGCGTGGTAGCGCGTGCCTGTAGTTCCGGCTACTTGGAAGGTTGAGGCGGAAGGATCGCCGGAGCCCAGCAGGTTGAGGCTGCGGTGGCCGGGAGCGTGCCACTGCACTCCAGTCTGGGCGACGGAGTGAGACTCCAACTCAAAAAAAAATAAAATAAAATACTTAGGTAATTTTTGAACTATTGTGTATCTCTGGTAGGAGGGAGATTGAAATAGCTTTCTGTCAACTAATAGCAAAGTACCTTCATCCCTCAATATCCATGGTAGGGGAGATTGGTTCCAAGATCTGCCTTTGATATAAAAATCTGAATGCTCAAGTCCCTGTTATAAAATTGCATAGTATTTGTGTATAACCTATTAACATCCTTCTGTGCCTCTCCAGAGTACTTATACCTAATACAGCGTAAATGCTCTGTAAATAGTTGTTATAACACTTAGGGAGTAATGCTCAGAAAATTGTCTATACATGTTCAGTACAGATGCATTTTTTTCTGGAATGGTTTCTTTTTAAAAAAAAAATTATTTTTGTAGAGATGAAGGTCTCGACACCTTGTTACCCAGGATGATCTTGAACTCCTAGCCTCAAGCAATCCTCCTCCTTTACCTCCCAAAGTTCTGGGGTTATAGGTGTGAGCTACTGTGCCCAGCCTCAAATATTTTTGATGTGTGGCTGGTTGGATTCATGGATGAGGAAACTACAGATACAGAGAGCTGACTGTATGTCTATTCAAATTTGTGTAACCTGGGTGAGGTGATTCATGCCTGTAATCCCAGCACTTTGGGAGGTGGAGGCGAGAGGATTGCCTGAGCTAGGGTTTGAGACCAACCTGGGCAACTTGGCGAGACCTCATCTCTACAATGAATAAAAAACTTAGCCGGCTGTGGTGGTGTGGGCATGTTGTTCCAGCTACTTGGAAGACTGAGGTGGAGGGGTGACCTGGGCACAGCAGGTCGAGGCTGCAGTAGCCATGAGCATGTCATTGCACTCCAGCCTGGGCATAGAGTGAGACTCTGACTCAAACAACAACAACAAAATCAAAAAACAAAATGGTGGGCTAAAGGAAATTTAATATTTTTGGAGATTGTTTTATTCTGGTCTTATTTGGGGGATATTTTAGGGATATTGTTGTTTGTGGGACTTACAGGGTGAGTGGTGGCCATTTTTGTCTCAGAGTGGTTCTTTAACTGGATACTCAGCACCTTTTTTAGGGCTTTTTGCACACTAGAGTGTTTCTGTAAGGAGCAATCTGAAACCTAGACTGTTGGCTTCCCAGTGAGTATAGTTGGTAAATTTGGGATTTTCCTGTTTGTAGGGTCGTTGCAAAACAAGTTGTTTCTTGTCTTCCTGTACAGATACTGATACCTCTCTTAGTCTTGCCCACTTTGTACAAATTAGAGGGTGGGTGCGGAGGTCATCTAGCTTTCTTGTAAGTACTGTCCGTGGTCTTTGGTTTTTTTATCCTAGTTGCTCTAGGATATGACTGAACTCAGTGCTGCAGCCAGCATGTGATCACTTTAAAGAATTATTTTCTGGCCGGGCACGGTGACTCAAGCCTGTAATCCCAGCACTTTGGGAGGCCGAGGCAGAAGGATTGCCTGAGCTCAGGGATTTGAGATCAGCCTGGACAACTTGGCGAGACCTCGTCTCTACAATAAATCAGAAAATAAGCCGGACGTGGTAGCACACTCCTGTAGTTCCAGCTACTTGGAAGGCTGAGGTGAAAGGATCACCTCAGCCCAGCTGGTCGAGGCTGCAATGGCCGTGACCATGCCACTGCACTCCAGCCTGGGCGACAGAGTGAGACTCCAACTAAAGAAAAAAAAAAGATTTTCTTTTTATTTTTCATGGAGATGAGGTTTCACTGTGTTGCCCAGGCTGAGCTTGGACTCCTGGGCTCAAGCAATCTTTCCGCCTTGTCCTCTGAAAGTGCTGAAGTGTGAGCCACGGGGCCCTGCCTAAAAAAATTATTTCCTGACAGAATATTAGTTGAGGAGATGGACAGATGGGGAATTTTTAAAATTAGTTTTAAAACTTTTAGCAGCCAGGCTCAGTGGCTCAGCCTGTAATCCCAGCACTTTGGGAGGCCTAGGCGAGTGGATTGCCTGAGCCCGTGGGTTCGAGACCCACCCGGGCAACTTGGCAAGACTTTGTCTCGACAATAAATAAAATTTAAAAAAAATTAGCTGGGCATGGTAGCGCGTGCCTGTAGTTCCAGCTACTCGGAAGACTGAGGCGGAAGGATTGCTGGAGCCCAGCAGATTGAAGCTGCAGTGGCCGGGAGCATGCCACTGCATTCCAGTCTGGGCGATGGAGTGAGACTCCAACTCAAAAAAAGAAAAAAAAACTTTTAGCATTTCATAGTTTTAAGGATCTTAAATGTGGAGAATATCATGTACATGATTTTTCTATTTACATCTCCATTTTGGTTAAGGAGGAATTTGAGAAAAACTGCATTTTGAGTATAATGGATCACACGAATTAAGTACTTATTATTTTGCACATAAATGTGAAAAAACTTACATGCAAAGGTTACTGAAATTAATATTGCAATGCTTCTTTTATTTTTATTTTTTATTTTTTTGGGGTTGGATTCTCAGTCTGTCGCCCAGACTGGAGGGCAGTGGCCGCTCCCGGCCACCGCAGCCTCGACCTGCTGGGCTCCAGCGATCCTTCCGCCTCAGCCTTCCAGTAGCTGGAACTACAGGCGCGCGCTACCATGCCTGGCTAATTTTTTGATTTATTGTAGAGATGAGGTTCCGCCAAGTTGCCCAGGCAGATCTCAAACCCACGGGCTCAGGCAATCCACTCACCTCAGCCTCCCAAAGGCGTGGGATTACAGGCTGAGCCACCGAGCCCGGCTTGCAATGCTTCTTTAGATAATTGTTTCATTTTAAAAGTTTTTTATTGTAAAAAAATGCTTTCAAGAATGCTTGTGTATTCTTTTTTCTTTCTTTCTGTCTTTCTTTTTTTTTTTTTTTGGAGTCAGAGTCTTACTCTGTCATCCAGTCTGGAGTGCAGTGGCATGGTCATGGCCACCGCAGCCTGGACCTGCTGGACTTAGGTGATCCTTTGGCTTCAGCCTTCCAAGCAGCTGGGTTTAAAGGTGTGTGCAAGTGTTTTTTTGTCTGTGTGAGACGAGGTCTCGCCAGGTTGCCAGGCTGGTGTCAAACTCCTGGCATTCCTTGCCTCGACCTACCAAAGTGCTGAGTGCTGGGATTACAGGTGCCACTGTGCCTGGCCTTTTTGGGGGGGGAGGGGGCAGAAACATGGTCTTGCTGTGTTGTCCAGACTAGTCTCAAGCTCCTGGGCTCAAGCAGTCTTCCCACCTCTCAAAGTACTGGGATTACAGACTTCAGCCACTGTGTGCAGCCTATATATATTCTTAACAGAATTTTCTATGTGTATGTAAGTGTATATATGTTAATTTAATCCTTAAAAAAAATAAAGCAGGTGGGAGGATCACTTGAGGCTGGGAATTCAAAGCTGTAGTGAGCAATGATCGCACCACTGCGCTCCAGCCTCAGTAACACAGTGAGACTGTTTCTTTAAAAAAAAAAAGAGGGCGTGCAACTTCTGCAGTTTCCTTTTTGTTACTTGGTGTATTTAGATATCTTTTCTTATCCAAACAAAATTTTACCTCATTATGGGCTACATAGTATTTCATTGTTTTGGGTGTCCTAAATTTATTTAACCTGTCCTCTTTGATCGTTCTTTGGGCTGTTTATAGTTACTGACTATTTAAACAGTGCGTAAGTTAGCATACATACTTTGGCACAGATGCAAGAATGGAATTTGTGGGTTGATGATTGTATGTACATTTCTGTGTTTGATAGATATTGCCAGCTGGCTTTCCAAACAGTTTTTTCTACCAGCATTGTATGGAAGGTATCTCTACCCATGTCACACCAAGCATAGTTAGTCTTTTAAATCTGAAAATCTGAAAGGTGAAAAACACTGTTTAATTTACATTATTATTTTGTGCCAACATCTTTCTATTTTTTATTGCTATTTGTAATATTCTGTCTTCCTCATTTATTATGATGTGATTTGTTCCTTTTTCAGATTTTTTTTTGCTATTTTTGTTTTTTTTTTTTTTAAGCAGGGTCTCACTGCATGATCACAACTCATTGCAGACCTCCATCTCAAGTGATCCTCCCGCTTCAGCCTCCCAAGTAACTGGGACTACAGGTGTATACCATCACTCCCGGCTAATTTTTTTATTTTTTTGTAGAGGTGAGTTCTTGCTATGTTGCCTAGGCTGGTCTCAAACTCCTGGGCTTAAGTAATCCTCTTTCCTCTGCCTTCCAAAGTGCTGGGATTACAGACACGAGCCACTGTGTCCAGTCTTTTTGCTAGTTTTCTTTTTTAAAAAATGTTTTCAAGCAAAGTTTACTTAGAAAGTAAATTAGAGAGAGAGAAGATTCATCTGCCAAAGGTAGGGGAGTGGGCCAAAGCCAAGAAACATGGCAGTCATAGCTCAAAGAGCCACGTGGACACACTAGAGTTTAGCAAAGCAACAGCCACTAATTTTCTTTTAATTGCCTAAATTTTTTATTTTATTAAAAGTTTGAAAGTGGCAATATTCTAAATCTAAGCCTTACGTGTATCACTTATTAGCTGGAATTTTTTTTCTGAGTTGGAGTCTCACTCTGTCGCCCAGACTGGAGTGCAGTGGCTGTTCCCGACCACCGCAGCCTCGACCTGCTGGGCTCTGGTGATCCTTCCGCCTCAGCCTTCCAAGTAACTGGAACTACAGGCGCGCGCTACCACGCCTGGCTAGTTTTTTAATTTTATTGTAGAGATGAGGTCTCGTCAAATTGCCCAGGTAGGTCTCGAACCTGCGGGCTCAGGCAATCCACTCACCTCAGCCTCCCAAAGCACGGGATTACAGGCTAAGCCACCGAGCCCGGCTAGCTGGAATTCTTATTTACTTATTTTAATAAGACATGATCTTTCTATGTTTTCCAGGCTGGTCTCGAACTTTGGGGCTCAAGCAATCCTCCTGAGTAGCTAGGACTACAGGTGTATGCTCATGGTTGAAATTCTTAAAAGAAAAACATGCATTATCTTTTCGATTACCATGAAGTTCAATTTGTATAGTGTTTTTTTTAACCCTTTGCACTCAGATGTCTTCTCTGATGGGACATTGTAGATCTAGTAAACCACTCGGGTGCCTCCTCTCAGGGGACATAAAGAGATTGCTGGTGATGTATACAGGACAAACTTATGCAAGCGCACATTTTTCAAAAATGTGTCTTTCCTTGAAGTTTTCCATTCAAAAACAATGAAAAACCTATGTCCCATTTGAAATTTGTCATGCTTCTGATCAGCCAACAGAAAAGTGTTTTTCTGGAATCACGAGTGCGTTCTTCTACATTGTCTTTGAACAACAGACTGGACTATAAATTACGTAGAATAATGGAAGGAAGTAAACGAGACCGCATTGTCTGCTTGAATAGAAAAACACCAAGTGGAAGGTGTCAAACAAATTACTATTGCACAATATGTATCAATGAACCTGCAATGCATGTCATTGACTGTTTTACATGTTCCTACACATTAGAAAAATGTAAGGTATAAAATTTTGATTTTTTTCATAAGTAAGTTCCTCAAGGTCCAAAATTCCATTATAAACCAAATGTCATTACAGTAAAATAATTGGTTACAGCACTATACTGTTATTTAATATGAAGTGATTTGTTTTTCATCATTTTGTAAACAAGTGCTGTTAAGTTGCTGGTAGGTGGTCTGCAAAATGTCTCCAAGTGCAAAAGGTTAATAATTTCACTACCTCCTACTTAGGCGTATTCTTTTGTTTTCTGTTTTTGTCAGTTCAGTTTCCTTATTTTTTTTTAATTTGACAAATGTGTTTATTAGGTACAACATGTTTAGAAATATGTATACACTGTGGAATGGTTAAATTGAGCTAATTAACATTTGTGTTACTTTACACATTTATTTGGTGAGAACCCTTAAAATCTTCTGTCAGCAATTTTCAAGAATCCAGTATCATGTTATAAGGTATAGTCAACATGCTGCAATTTTGTGTCTTTTGACCAACGTTTTCCCAGCCCCTTGCTTTTTGTTGATTAAAAATAAAAGAGTGCTCGCTTTGGCAGCACATATACTAAAATTGGAACGATACAGAGAAGATTAGCATGGCCCCTGTGAAAGGATGACACGCACATTCATGAAGTGTTCCACATTTAAAAAAATAAAAAATAAATAAAAGAGCCTGATAAAGTTACTTCTAAATAAATTATACTTTTGTTGTTAGGAGCAATTTGAATTTAAGATGGTGTCAAACAACAAACTGATTAAAAATGATCATCATGACTGTATAATAACGGATAGTCTTTGTGATTATTAGATTGAAATGTTTCTGGCATATATTTATTTTTTCAATCACAATAGTCGTATTTACCAGTGAAATAGCCTTCATATACAAAATGTGAACAATTTATTTAATTTTGTTTGTTTTTGTGACTATTTGAAATTTTATATTAGTGGTTTCCTCAAAAAATAGTTTTGGCCAATGTAAGACAAAAAATTGACATATTTTAAGGTTGTTCTGTACTGTCTTAAAGTTTGTCTTAAATAAATGTTTCTATTTATTTGTAAATACAGTACTTAATTTACCTAACTATGTGTCTGTCTAAGCTGATAACACTTGACAATAAATGGGATGTGAAATTAATTGAAGACGTGAGATTTTTGAGACATGGAATTTTTCTTCAAATTTTCATTTATTTTTTTTTTTTGAGTTGGAGTCTCACTCCGTCGCCCAGACTGGAGTGCAGTGGCTGCTTCCGGCCACCGCAGCCTCGACCTGCTGGGCTCCAGCGATCCTTCCACCTCAGCCTTTTGAGTAGCCGGAACTACAGGCGTGTGCTACCACGCCCAGCAAATTTCTGATTTATTGTAGAGATGGGGTTTCGCCTGCCCAGGCGGGTCTCGAACCCGCGGGCTCAGGCAATCCACTGACCTCAGCCTCCCAAGGCGCGGGATTACAGGCTGAGCCACCGAGCCCGGCGAAATTTTCATTTAATTTCATAATATTCTTGTTCAGTTTTTAGTACTTTATAGCAGTGGTTCTCAACCAGGGATGACAATGTCTGGAAATATTTTTGGTTACAAATAGGGGGTGCTGCTGGCATCTAGTGGTAGGGGCTGGGGATGCTGCTAAATATTCTGTATAGCACAGGTTAGCCCCAACCATAAAGAATTGTCTGGCCCCAAATGTCAGTAGTGCCAGGGTTGAGAGACCATGCTTTATAGGAAAAGGCATGCATTAAAGCTTTGAAAAGGATTTTGTTCTGAGACCATTGAAATGAAAATAACAAGTAGATGTGATAAGACTATCAAGGTCTTTAACCAAGTCTTCTAGTTTTACCTTTTGGGATTCTATTTGAGAAACTAAGACAAGTCTATTTTTGAGAAATAAATAATGCTTGTCAAAAGTTCATAGTTTGTCAGTTACAAGTTTTCTTCTTATTTTCAGTGAAGATGGTAGTCCAGATGTTTCGTCTTTAATTAAATATGATTATCTGTTAGCTAGCTTCATTGAGACCATTCTTATATACACAGGGGGGAGAGAGCTTTTACTTTGATGGATTAGTAGCTTTGTGTATTCATTAGCTACATATTCCTAACCTATAATTTCCCATGAATTCTGCCTATTGGTAGCCTGGCAGCTATGGGTATCTTACAGACCAAGTCACAGGCCACCACACAATTGGCTGATACATCAGTGGGTCTTTAGTGACAGCAGTGTTAACCACTTCTACCTCCAGTCAGGACCCAAAGGAGCTAGCTTCCCTAACCACTGACAGTCTCTCTGCATGCTGTCCTTGAAAGGGAAGAGTTAGGTACATCTGAGTCTGGAAAGGATGAGAGAAAGAGAGATTGGTTATTTTTGTCGTCTTTCAGAGTTAAGTGCATGTTAAAGTGAGGCTTTGTTCATTATATTAGTATACGTGCTATATAGATGCATTTTGCAAACTTCCTGACAAGATCATTGCAGAAGTTGGAAGTATAAGGTGGAGAGGCCTGCTGAACCCATCTCAGAATAGTGTATGCAACACTTCGTTATATATGGTACAGATGGTAAACTGGATGGGACACCAGATGTACAGATAAAGACCAGGATAGTTCTGAACAAACTAGGAGGTATGGTCACTCTGCTTTGTGTCTCTTTTGAGGCCTCCTTTGTACAGCATTGTTAGTTAATGGCATTCTTTCTTATACCTTTATCCTATTAGTGAAGCAAATACAGTTGACTCTTGAACAACACTGGTTTGAACTGTGTGGGTCAACTTAAATCCACATTTGAAAATACAGTATTTTCAGGATGCAAAACCTACTTATTTCTGGAGGGCTGACTTTTTGTGCATGTAGGTTCCACAGGACTGATTGCAGGACTTGATTATGCATGGATTTTGGTATTCTGGGGAGACCTGGAACTTGTTCCTTGAGTATACCAAAGGACAACTGTGCTGACTTTAAAATACTTTCTTGAACTGGGCTCTTTTTACCTTTCCAATCTTGTCTCTTGCCACCATTGATACTTTTCCAGATTACTGGAATTTCACTGGGTATCCACCGCTCTATTATGCTAGTAGTGTTAAATTCTAACAGCATCTTGCTGTTCATTGCCTCATGACAGATGTTTTTCCGTACCTCAGATGTTCTTCCTCGTGGGGTAACTTCAACTTGTTATCCCGTGAGGAAGCTATGGAGTATGGCTTGAATGAAATACGGCTCTGCAAATATATACTATCTGCTGGAAAGTTTTCTTGGATGCTCATTTCTCTATAGAAACATTTTTGACATGCATTGATTATATTTTCTATTTTAACTGTTTGCTTACTAGTCTGTTTCTACTTGTGGTTCTGTAAGTTTTGAAGAGGCTGAACTTCCCTTGCTCAGAATGTGGCACATAGTAGGATTTGGGATAGGTGTAAGTATACAGTTATGTACTACATAATGACTTATCAGTCAATGATGGACTGCATATATGAAGGTGATTATGATACCGATTTTTACTGTACTTTTAAAATCTACTTAAAATATATATACATACACTCTTACTATTACAGGTCTGTAGTGTAGGGACAATAAGCTATACCACATAGTTGAGGTGTGTTTTAGGCTATACGTTAAGGGGAACCCCCAAAATACCCAGAATTCATTTATTAGAAATTGTGTATTAGATGTTTCAACCTCAGTCACCTTCAAAGTACTCTCCATGTGATGCAATATACCTATTTAGATACTTTTTCCTCTGCTCAGAACGGTTTTTGAACTTGTCGGTTTTGATGCCTTTTTAAATTTCACCTCTTCCACATCAGCAAAATGTTTCCCTTTGAGAACTTTTTTCATCCAAGGAAACAAAAAAATAGTTGCTTGGGGGAGGTTGGTGAATAGGGAGGGTGGGGCATGGGGGTCATGGCAGTTTTTGGTCAAAAACTACTGAACACTTAGTGCGGTGTGGGCAGGTGCACTGGTAAATCACCCATCATGAAATGGGCAAACACATTGAAAGAATCTCCAAAAAGAATTCACTGAAGCTGAATGCAGCCTTTCACAGTAATGCTAGCTGGTACACTGATACAAATGGGTTCCTAGAACCCTTATCTAGTGGGGGAAGCCTATAATACAAGGGATAATATAATAGCGAGGCAAATACAGTTGACCCTCGAACAACACTGGTTTGAACTGTGTGGGTCAACTTAAATGTGAATTGAAAATACAGTGTTTGCAGATTGCAGAACCTGCTTATTCTCAAGACTGACTTTTTGTGTACATGGGTTCCACAGAACTGACTGCTGGGTAGTGAGACAGGATATCAAAGGGGTGAGGGACAGTAAAAATTGGTAGAATCCATGGATGGGAAATCCTGGTGGAGTCAAAAGAACTTTTAGAGTAAGTGTAATATATGTAAATATCTTCTAATGCATCCAGAACTGTAAAAATATCACCAGCTAAGATTTGGCAAAGCTAAATCCTGTTCTCTATACTTTTTTGTTAGTGCTTTTTTGTTTTGTTTTGTTTTTTAAATCAGCATTTCTGTTGCCCAGGCAAGAGTGCAGTGGCATGATCATGGCTACTGCAGCCTCGACCTGCTGAGCTCAGGCAATTCTTCCACTTCAGCATCCCCAGTAGCTGGGACTACAGGTGTGCTCCACCATGCCCAGCTTACTTTTTTTTTTTTTTTTTTTTGTAGAGACAAGGTTTCCTTGTGTTGTACCAGGTTGGTCTTGACTCAATCCTTTAGCCTCGGCCTCACAAAATGCTGGGATTACAGACATAAGCCATTGCGCCTGGCCTTTTGTTAGTTGAAATATTTCCTTTATTTTTTAAAAGAAATAGGCAGCTTATTGAATGGGTGGAGAAGCAATATGGGGTAGAGAATTTTCTCATCTCTCTAATAAAAGGGAATGTTTGAAGTGCCTCTGGAAGTATTCCAGGCCAGGGAGAATGCCTGAAGTTGTTATCTGTTAGTGACAGTACAGTATAAACTTGAGTATCTTAATGGTTTAACTTTCTCACCATTCCTGTCCTTCTTATTGCCATCTCAGAATGCTTCCCTTATCCCCAAAGCTCTGTATATATTCACTACATTACTCCAGTCTTCCCCATTCTGAGTTTTCTTTTCTCTTCTCCTTCTGCTTTTCCTTCTCTTTTTTCTTTTTCTTTTCAGACAGGGTCTCATTCTTGTCCAGACTGGAGTGCAGTGACATGACCATATCCACTATAGCCTTGAACTCCTGGGCTCAAGGATCCTCCTGCTCAGCATTTCAGCTAATTTTTGTATGTTTTTCAGGGACAGGTCTTACTATGTTGCCGAGGCTGGTTGGGAACTCCTGGCCTCAAGCAGTCCTCCTGCTGGCCTCCTAAAATACTGGGATTACTCTCAGCCACCATCCTCAGTTCTTTGAGGAAACACAACCAGTGAGTGCTTAGCGGGTGTCAGCCACTTTGCTAAACATTCTCCTTACACCGATGTTAGTCCTCATAGTAATAGAAGTAAATGTTTTTATTCCTGTTTCACAGATGAGGGAAGCAAAGAGAGGCTAGAGTTATCTGCCGTAGGCCACACAAATGAAAAAGTGCCTGAACTAAGATTTGAACCCAGCCATGCTTCCAGACTCCAGAGTACCACCTGACTTTTTTTAAATAGGTTTTTTTAAAAAATCATTTGGAGCCGGGCTTTGTGGCTCAGCCTGTAGTCCCACACCTTGGGAGGCTGAGGTGAGTGGATTGCCTGAGCCCGTGGGTTCGAGACCCGCCTGGGCAACTTGGTGAGACCTCATCTCTACAATAAATCAAAAAGTTAGCCGGGCATGGTAGTGCGCGCCTGTAGTTCCAGCTACTTGGAAGGCTGAGGTGGAAGGATCGCCGGAGCCCAGCAGGTCGAGGCTGCGGTGGCCGGGAGTGGCCACTGCACTCCAGTCTGGGCGACAGGGTGTGACTCCAACTCAAAAAAAAATAAGAATAAAAAATAA
>CAUYQG010282329.1:0-10918 GCA_963574415.1 Tarsius wallacei | reverse complement strand
GGGCAACTTGGTGAGACCTCATCTCTACAATAAATCAAAAATTAGCCAAGTGTGGTAGTGCGCGCCTGTAGTTCCAGCTACTTGGAAGGCTGGGGCGGAAGGATGGCCGCAGCCCAGCAGGTCGAGGCTGCGGTGGCCGGGAGTGGCCACTGCACTCCAGTCTGGGTGACAGAGTGAGACTCCAACTCAAAAAAAAAAAAAAAAAAAAGAATAAATACACAACTTTTTCCAAATAAGTTCTGATTTTTGGGGGTTCCTCCCTTGTATATATTCTGCCCTATGCCTCCCTGCCCTTCTGGTGCTTACAGTCTAGTGGGCGCCCATCAGATTAGCTTGCCAACGAATAGCAAGATAACTGATAATTAGGGTGAAGGGGGTAAAACCAGGAGACCTAGTCTAGACAGAGCGTCGGCAAAGTTCGTCTCCTCTGAGAAAGAGACAGCTAGGCTGAGACACTAAAGAATGTGCACAAACAGCTGGTAAAGACTCTGCAGGGAACCACATCTCAGGCAGAGGAAACAGACTTGCAGAGTCCTGGAGGGCAGAGCCTGGCATGGGGATGGAGCTAGAGGGCCTTGGAGTCCAGGGGAGAGGGTGACTAGGGGAGGGATCTTGAGGGGGCAGCTCTGGGGACAGGACTGCAGGGTAAGAAGACAGGGTGGGTCCCTGCAGAATTTGACCAGCCAGCTTGTCTTCCGGCCTCCGCCCTGCAGCCCGTGTGGAATGCGCCCACCCAGCTGGGTAAGACCCACCTGACAGAGCCGGCCCCTTAGCGAGGAGCACAGCGGCCATTCCTCATGACCACGCTGAAGTCCCAACGCGGGGGGAGCGACAGTCACACGCTGGGGGGACACGCACTCCGGGACAGCATGAGCACACCCTGCATGAGGCCCCGTGCAGGGGCTGAAGCCGGGGGAGGGGCCCTGGGGGAGGCCCGCCAGGGATGTCCCCTTTCCCTGGGCTCCAGCCTGGACACGCAGGTCATGCTGAGCCGTGGGAAGTGTCCTCCCCTGCTGACCATATCCTGCAGCCACGCGTGGGGAGTGCCCTCACCCACCTTCCTTGAGGCCGTGGCCCCGAGCTGGTTTGGGCCAGATCGGCCGCCTGGATGGAGGCCGCTGACCTCCTGTCACTCCAGTTCATTCTCTCCCACCCGGGAGAGAACGCGCCGCTGCGTTGCGCACGTGCGCCGTGTGTAGACGCGAGTTCCCGCCCTGCGCCTGCGCATGAGAAGCCCCGCTCCTCCGCTGGACCCCCGCCCCGCCCTCTGCAAAATGCCACGTGGCCCATGGGCCTTTTAGGGTCAGGAGGTCTCTTCCAGTCCCGCTGGGGCTCCTGGCCCCCTCCCTGGGAGTGAGTTCCTGGGTAAGGCCCACACGTGCTACGTTGTCTCCGGTGGTTTCTTCGGCCCCCTGGACTCAGGCCTTCCCCTTCGGGGTCTCTGGGGTCCGGCTCTGCATATGCGACCCACGGGCCGGCGTGATGACTCCACGTCTGCGCCACGGGGACCTCCTTCACAGGCGACGACTCGCTGTCTTCGTCCATCGCCCCATGACCTGCCACTTTCCCGGGAGACGCTGTTTGGACTTGTCCAGGGCTCTCACGGGCGTCGAGAAACTCCCGTGATCGGAACTTGGTCCTCGCAGAGTCGTGTGCTGGTGCCGGGCGAGCCAGCCTGGCTGTGTCGGGTCCCGCGGGGGTTCAGAGGGCAGCACCGATTTGGGGGAACGGCATCGCGAGATGCGGGATTCGGTCCGCGGCTGGTCTGCGTGTGCGTGGATCTGAGTGGAGGTGGAGGGGAGTCGAGGTGACAGGCTGGGAGGTGACTGCGGCTTGGGAGGGAGATGGCAGCCTCGGAGGAGAAACAAGGGCACGTGTGTGGACGGCAAGAATGAGGGGCAGCCATGGAGAGAGACGAGTCAGGACCCGTGGAAGGGCTGGTGTGCTGGGCTGGGCGGGGACCCAGAGGTGGCCCAGGCTTGCGGCCTGAGAACCGCTGGGACAGAGGCCCTCGTGCCTGAGATGGGAGGACTGAGGAGGAACCGGCGACAGGGACTGCATCATCCAGGCAAAAAAGAAAAATATGCCTTAGATTTCATGTTTTTTAAAGCAGCCTAATTCCTCTGTTTCACATCATGAGGTATATAAACACAAGAGTTACAACTCTGGCAACCTGATTTAGTCTTGAACCTATGGGTCTCATGGATAAGTGATGAGAAGCTGTGGAATGAAAGAAGAAATCTTTATAATCTGTGACTGTCATAGCTTTGTGACAAACAACACTGTAAAGGGGACAGTGCGTTAGGGGGAGAGGTATCGTTTAAGGTCAGTCTCATGGAGGTTCACCACACGCTCACTCCAAAGCTTCTATGTAATATTCGAGAAATGCCGCCTTCAACATGATATGTATGCGACCACGAAGTCCATAAAACCCTTTATGTTTTGTTTAGGGAATGGATTTTGCTCACTTAGAGTGCAAATGAATTCACTAACCTTGGTGAATGGACCTACCCCTGTAGGAGTCACTGGGTTCTTCCATTAATCAAAAAGTGTCAGACCCCTTGGTCAACACAGCCATCCAGCTTTCCTCAAAAAGAAGAGGTAGCCTGGTTTCATCAACAGGTTATTATACAAAATAGGACAAAGGTTATGAATGTGCTCTAAGTGTAAGACATTGTTTTGAATACTGTTACAATCGGGAGAAAGAAAGGCTCAAAATAAAATACTCTTCCTTTATTTTTTAATTTAATCAACCAAGAAATACGTAACATCTTTTGTCTGTAGAACGCTACTGAGAATGCAACGCGGCACGAAACAGCTTCTGTCCTCAAGCAGTTTCCCATCTCACGAGGGGAGGGAGTCACACACACACACTACTGCACTGATGGGTGAAGACAGGAAGAAACATAGAAAAGAGAGTAGGGAGTTCATGGAATAGAGGCATTTACTTCCCGCAGGCTTTACCAGGTCTAACTAAGAAATGGGACACATTTGAAAGGTTGTGATAGCAGGGTGAGCAAGCTCACATAATAATGGCAGCAACCATAGCAAAACAATGGTAACAGCAGATTTTAAAAATGTCTGCACGTGCTGGGGATGCATCAAGTGCGTTAAATGTATTAACGACTTTGGTCATGACATTCACCACGGAACGAAGCGACTATGACCAACCCCCTTGTATAGACTTAAAAGCTCACATACCTAGTAAGCTGCAGAGCTAGGAATCAAGCCTGGACCTTTTCACCACAACCCTATCTTGTCCCCAGATAGGATGAAAGTCACGAGGAAGCACAGGGACATGGTCACAGAGCACCAAGTGTCTAATGTGGCTGAAGCACAACAGAAAACAAATCCAGAGAGCTTGGCAGAGGCTGAGCGGGAGGACTAGACATTTTGGCATTAGTTTATCACCAGCAGGGAGACAGGGAGACGTCTCAACAGAGACGGTGGCAGAAGCTGTGGGAACAGATGTCAACACTGTGAGAGTGTTTCCAGAGACAGGAAAGAGGAGGAGGTGAAAGGAGGGTTCTGGAGTGGCCTCTTGCATTTCACCTGCTTTGAAACAATCCTGCAGGAGAAGTGGCCTGTGTAACAGCCGATCACTGGATGCCCCTTGTGAATGACTCCATTATGCTATGGTGGTCTCCAGCGGGTTAACTCCAAGCTGCGGTGCCCCGTGGAGATCGGGCGACAGCCTGCTGGCTTTTCCATTTCTAGTTTCCAGACACCAACACAACATCTTTAGGCGAAAGAGCCGGGTACCACAGGAGGAGGGCGCTGGGTGTTGATGTGTTCTCACAGAAATACACATTCAAAGTATGATCTCCATCTGCTTCTGAGAATTTCACTCGAGAGATTCTTCCTTCATCTTTTTTATTTTTTTTATTTTTAGAGACAGGGTCTTACTGTGTTGTCCAGGCTGGAGTGCAGTGGTGCGGTCATAGCTCACTTGCAGTCGCCCTGCTCCTGGGCTCAAGCAATTCTTCTGCCTCAGCCTCCCTAGTAGCTGGGACTACAGGTGCATGCCACCACTCCCAGTTAATTTTTTTCTTTCTTTTTGAGTTGGAGTCTCATTCCATCACCCAGGCTGGAGTGCAGTGGCACACTCACGGTCACCCCAGCGTCAACCTGCTGGGCTCTAGCAATCCCTCCGCCCCAGCCTTCCAAGGAGCCGGAACTACCTACCACACCCAGCTAATTTTTGATTTATTGTAGAGCCGAGGTCTCGCCAAGTTGCCCAGGTTGGTCTTGAACCTGCTGGCTCAGGCGGTCCACCCGCCTCGGCCTCCCAAAGTGCTGGGATGACAGGCTGAGCCACCACGCCTGGCCTTTTTTTTTCATTTTTTTGTAGAGATGAGGTCTTGCTATGTTGCCTAGGCTGGTCGTAAACTCCTGGGCTCAAGCAGTCCTCCCACTTTGGCCTCCCAAAGTGCTGGAATTACAGGCTTGAGCCACGGCGCCTGGCCCTTATTCATCTTAAAAGTAAATCAGACAGTCTGCCAAAATGCTCTGACCTCCTGACCTCAAGACAGATTCAGGGCAGATTCATTATTATGGAGTCTATGCCACATAAAAGAGCCAGGAGGCAGGGGGCTAGAGGGAGTATTATTGTATTGAGCAACTGTATTCTTCCTGAGTGATCTGATGGGGGCATCTCACAGCCATTTTCAGCGTCAAAGTCACAGAGACAAATAGTAACATAGCTCATTCCCTCAGTAGTATGACAGTTGGAGTTCTGATATCTTAATACCCACCAGCATGTCAGAAATGATTCTTTCAAAAATAGTATTTTACTATATACCAGGCACTGAAGTCAATGCTGCTGGACAAAGATAGCTTAAATATGGAGAAAAGAGAAGCATTTTGTGTCCGACAGGGAATCTTGTAGTCTTCTATGTCTTTGGAAATTTTATCTTGTACTTATGTACTATACCATAATGGCTAATGGAAGGTATAAGGAAGAGTAATTCTTCCCCAGTGGAAGACTGTTGGGAGCTCGTTTTAGAATGGGAAGTATAAAATCATTACATAATTGCAGAGAAAAGCAACTTTGATTAGTGCTTTGATAGCACTCTCCAAAGATGGCCCCAAACGGACCTCCTGATCAATATGAGTGCTTGCCTCTACTCTTCCTAACAAAAGGAAGAGCCATTCTAACGAATGCATGTCCATGACCCCAGAGAAGGTTATGATGCAAAGACTGCCTTCCGTGACATTTGGGTTAGTTTTATGTCTTTTTAAAAATATGCTAAAATGAAAAGGCTAATTTTCTCCTTAAAGGACGTGTTTTTTTTTTTTAGAAGCATCATATACAATCTGAAAAGGAGAAAATCTTAAACCCACTTTCCATTAATTTAATAAGTGTTTCAGAATGTCAAGATCAAAATCCTTGCCGATCACAACTTCTAGGCAGCACGTCGTTGGCCTTATGCTTACTCAAGGAACGCTGGGAAGTAATCTTTGGAGAATTTGTAACTGTCAGTGGGACTGGTGCGTTTGAAACAATTAACAAGGGAAATGACCAACTTTCCTTGCTGTTTCCTTCCTACGAAAATGGTTTCAGCCTAAATCAATTAAAACTATGGTTAAAAGTCACTTTAAACGATGTTTATTTGTTGCACTTTTGTTTTGGATTTAGGATTCCATTGAAAAAAAGCAGTGATGATAACTTCTCAAATCTTTTAAGAGCATTTACTAAGCTCAAAGAGAAAAGCAGAGCTGGAAGGACCTCTGAGACGATGCTGTGTGGTTTCCTTACGTTGCAAATGGGAAGTGGTCCCAGAGGTTTAAAAAATACCCTTTGATTGATGCATATCACAGCGGATATTGCCTAAAATAGAATCAACTGAGCTCTCGCGGACAACTTAGGTGCACAATTATTTAACCATGTGACTTCTACCCTGATACCACTACTCATCACCTTGGCCCCTAATATGCTGCTAAGCTTCTAGAAGGAGCTCCTATGTGGTATTCTACAGTATTTTATATTCTTACGTTAGTGTTCCTCAGGAACTTACAAATGTTTATGAAAACCTCTTACTCTAAGACAGACTCTCCAGATTATGTCAGAGACCACCAAATTAGCAATGAGGCTTCAAGATACGCATCTGGCTAAGCGCCATGGCTCACGCCTGTAATCCCAACACCTTGGGAGGCTGAAGTAGGAGGCTTACTTGAGCCCAGGAGTTTGAGATCAGCCTGGGCAACAGAGCAAGACCTCATCTTAAAAAAAAAAAAATGCCGGGTGTGGGGGTGCACACCTGTAGTCCCTGCTACTTGGGATGCTGAAGTGAAAGGATCACCTGAGCCTAGCAGGTCGAGGTTGCTGTGAGCCTTGTCGCAATCGTGCTTCTGCACTCTAGTCTGGGCAACAGAGTGAGACCCTGACTCAAAAAGAAAAAAAAGCCAAAGATATGCATCTGCCCCCAAGAAAGCCATCAGGGTGTGGCTACCCCAGGCAGAAGGCCCAGAGGGAAAGGAACCAAAAGAAATTCTGAAGAGCAGGGCTGAGGGAGTGGGTGCCTCTGCTGCCCTGCCAGACATCTTCCCATTCCTCCCAGGAGCCCCGAAACACCGGTTCTGAGAAACACAGGTCCCATAGCGTAGGATATTGACACTTGGAGCAGGAATCCCTGTGGTGGCTTTTGTCTGAGAACTTGCAAGTTAGAGCGTCTGGGAGCTGGGCTGGCGGAACAAAAGGTCACAGTGGGGAGAAGGTGTCACAACCCATATCCTGGCGTGACAGGTATGCTGTGGACTTGCCGTAGGGCTCTGGTGTCAGGGAAAAGCCTTGGACAAACTAGAGAGAACATCCCTCTCCGAAAAGGCTGCCTGAGATTCCACTCAAGCCAACGGTCACAGGTGGGAATGTCAGCCCAGTCATGTGGAATCATGAAGAGGGACCAGATAGATAGTCTTCTAAGTGTTGAAAACGGATTCTCAAAAACACTATGAAGACCGAGGGATGCACGTTCCATGGCCCAGCCCTCCAGTTTGTTGCCCCTACTAGAGGGTGTAAAAATGTGGGTCCATGTGTGTGGTGTAGAAAGAAACAGCAAAGTCCCAGTTACAGTAAAAAGACGGTTACAAAGTGTTTTGTTTTCCAGATATATCTGATAGCCTTAAAAATGGAAGTAGCTGGGGACCAGTTGTTTGGTCCAGTGGCTAGAAGCTCCCTGGGATCTCAGTGGGTGTGGGTGTTTGCAATCCTGTGTTCTCACAGTGTACAGTGCTTGATACAGTGTGGATGTCTGTCCCCTCCAAATCTCCTGTTACAATGTGGTCCCTGATGTTGGAGGTGGGGCCTGGGGGTAGGGGATTGGGTCATGGGGGCAGATTCCTCATGGATGTCTTGGTGCTGTTCTCACGGCAATGAGTGAGTTCTCCCTCTGTTGGTTCATGTGGGAGCTGGCTGTGTAAGAGGCTGCACCACCTCTCTCCAGCTCTCTCCAGTTCTTGCCATGTGACAAGCCTGCTCCTTCTCCGTCCCGAGCTCACCAGAAGCCCAGGGGATGCCAGCGACATGCAGAACCGTAGGCCAAATAAAACTCTTTTCTTTAGAAATTACCCAGCTTCAGATGTTCCTTTCCAGCAATGCAAAATGAACGAGTACAATATTCTGTTCCACGAAACTTGGCTCAAACTTCAAAACCCTTCTCAAAACAGAGCTTCCAATGGCCACCATCACTGAATCAGAAATGACATAAAACACAGAAAAGCATCGACTTCCCTAGCCTAGATGAACCTCACATGTGATGTATCTAGTTTTAGAAACTGTTATCAATTTGCCAGAGAACATACAGAGAAAGATGATATTATATCATTCCAGTGTCACCTGGCACAGCTGACCTTAAAAAAGGGAGATTATCTAGGTGAACCCAAAGTCACCAAATTACTCCTTAAAAGTAGAGAACTTTCTTCAGGTAGTAGAAGAAGATGGCAGAAGAGAAAGTCAGGGAGAGCTGAGATGTGGGGACTCAACACACCATCACTAGATCACTAGCTTGAAGATGGAGGCGCCATCGAGAAGGGATGTGGGAGACGGAGGAGCCACCCAGAAGGGACACGGTTGCGTAGGTCTCTAGGACAGAGAGGGCTCCCCACTGGCAGCCAGCCAGGAAATGGGGACTGAGACCTACCCCAAGGAACTGCCTCTGCCAAGAGCCTGTGTTAGCTCAAAAGAGGACTCTTTCTTTTCCAGACCCTCCAGGAAAGAGCTCAGCCTGCTGACACCCGATTCGGGTCTGGTGAGACCCTACGCAGAGAACCTACCATTGTCGGCCTGGACTTCTGACTTGCAAAACTGTGAGTCACCAAGTTTGTGGCATTTTGCTACCTGGTAATAGAAAATGAACGCAATCTTAAAACTCAATGGCAGCCTCTACCTAAAGATTAAAGAACAAGTTGGATGAAATTTTACATTCTTTTTTAGGCTTCTGAGTCTGATTATTAAGAAACTTCCCAAAAGGTAGTCCCAAACTTGTTGGAATGCTACAGCTTATAAATCTGCATTTATAGTGCCTTTGGTGGTTAGGATTAGTTTGTAACACATAACCACAAAGGGCTTGCATACGCTGTTTGTAGAGAAATCATATAAACCAGTAACAATGATAAAGTTATGCAATGGAAAAAAATGTATCAAGAAGCTTGAGCAGACATATCAGCAAAATCTCCACATGACCAATAAGGAAAGACGCTCAGCTTTCTAATTCACTTGGGAAATATACATCAAAACCACAAAGAGACATCACTGTACACCCTTCAGAATGGTTAGCCCCAAAGAGTGACAATGCTGCTGAAGCTGTGAGGACGTGAAACTGGCAGTGGGAGTGCAAACTGGTACAGCCACTTTGAAAAACCTCTTTGGGGCCGGGCTCAGTGACTCAGCCTGTCATCCCAGCCCTTTGGGAGGCCAAGGCGAGCGGATTGCCTGAGCCTGTGGGTTCGAGACCAGCCCGGGCAACTTGGCGAGACCTCGTCTCTACAATAAATGGATAATAAGCCGGGCATGGTAGTGTGCCCGGTAGTTTGTCATTCTGGCTACTTGGAAGGCTGAGGCGGAAGGATTGTCAGAGCCCTGCAGGTTGACGTAGGGATGGCCATAAGTGTGCCACTACACTCCAGCCTGGGTGACAGAGTGAGACCGACTCAAACAAACAAACAAACAAAAAAACCTCTTTGGCTGTATCTACCGAAGCATGTAACCTGACATAATTTAGGCCCTAACAATTCCTCTCCTAGGGATAATCTGATAGAAATGCATACATGGCCAGGCACGGTGGCTCAAGCCTGTCATCCCAGCACTTTGGGAGGCCGAGGTGAGGGGATTGCCTGAGCCCATGGGTTCAAGAACAGCCTGGGCAACTTGGCGAGACCTCCTTTCTACAACAAATCAAAAAATTAGCTGGGTGTGGTAGTTCACACCTGTAGCTGTAGCAATTTGGAAGGCTGAGGCGGAAGGATAGCAGGAGCCCAGCAGGTCAACTCCGGGGTGGCCGTGAGCGTGCCACTGCCCTCCAGCCTGGGCGACAGAGTGAGACTCCGATTCAAAAAAAAGAAAAGAAAAGAAAATTACTCTTTTGTGTTTGCTCAGGATTAAGTGCAGGTAAGTAAGAGCTGTCCATACAGCTGGGCAAGATGTAACACCTTATGGTGTCTCTAAGGGAATGTGGAAATTGTTCTCCGTATCCTTGGTTTTGCACATTGGCATAGCCCGTGAACGAAAGGACCGGCTTGAAGCTGAGCAGAGAAAGAGATCACTACAGGGAGGAAGTCAGAGACTTATAGGAATTCAGAAAAAGGCTGCAGGTAGATTAAGAGGTATTGTGATGAAAAGGGCCGTGACAGCCATGTGCTATGTAAAATGACCTTGTGAAGCAACTTCATTTTAAACCTGCAGCATAAACACTGATGTTTGGTACTTTCTGCACACAGCACTTAATGGTGACTGTACCAAAGAATGGCTGATCTCTAGGTGAACACACTGTTTGGTTTGCAGCAATCACGACGTGCCTCCTACGAGGTATGATGGCTTCGCGGGAGGTATGATGGAAATAAGCAAAGAAACGTCCTGAGTGAGTGTCCCCACAGAAAAATATATAGATAATGAAGGCAAAGCAAAACATAAATACTCTCAAGAGTTGCCCACAAAAAGTCCTATGAAGAGCGCTCCTTTCTCTCTCAAAGGGGAGAGAACACAAGAGACTGAGTGATCGAAACGAGAGCAGGATAGTGAGGGTGAGGGTGTGGACCCGACCTAGGCCTGTCGCTTTTTTTGAAAAGTCGGTGTGTGGGAATACTAGGTGCTGGGCGCAGCAGCAGGAAAGCGCGGGACACTGGGGAGAAACATCTTAGTTGTGGTTCCGTCTTTGTTATCAACTATGATCGTTTGTTGGTTACACGTGAAATCTACTAAGATCACTGTGCCGACGACTGTGTCTTAGTACGAAAGCTCGTTTAAGTTACACTGCAATGAGCCTTGTTGAACCCGGCCAGGAAGGACTCAGCGGTTACTGACTGCCCTCTGTGGCTCTTCCCAGAGAAGAAGGTTATAAAATAAGCTATGATCAGAGAATCATGTCATTTAAAAACTCCAGAACAGCCGGGCTCGGTGGCTCAGCCTGTAATCCCGCGCCTTGGGAGGCTGAGGTGAGTGGATTGCCTGAGCCCGCGGGTTCGAGACCCACCTGGGCAACTTGGTGAGACCTCATCTCTACAATAAATCAAAAAATCAGCTAGGCATGGTAGTGCATGCCTGTAATTCCAGCTACTCAGAAGGCTGAGGCGGAAGGATCGCCGGAGCCCAGCAGGTCGAGGCTGCGGTGGCCGCGAGCGGCCACTGCACTCCAGTCTGGGCAATGGAGTGAGACTCCAACTCAAAACAAACAAACCAACAAACAAACAAACAAACTCCAGAGCA
>CAUYQG010282324.1:0-18102 GCA_963574415.1 Tarsius wallacei | reverse complement strand
GTGCAGTGGCCGCTCCCGGCCACCGCAGCCTCGACCTGCTGGGCTCCGGCGATCCTTCCGCCTCAGCCTTCCAAGTAGCTGGAACTACAGGCGCGCGCTACCACGCCCGGCTAATTTTTTGATTTATTGTAGAGATGAGGTGTCGCTTGCCCAGGCGGGTCTCGAACCCGCGGGCTCAGGCAATCCACTCACCTCAACCTCCCAAGGCGCGGGATTACAGGCTGAGCCACCGAGCCCGGCTTATTATTTTTTTTATAGAGACGAAGTCTCGGTATGTTGCCCAGGCTAGACACAAACTCCTGGGTTCAAGTAATCCTCTCATCTCAGTCTCCCAAAGTGCTAGGATTACAGGCATGAGCCACTGCGCCCAGCCAATTGAGTAATTTATAAAGCAAACACATTCATTTCTTACAGTTCTGGAGGTTGAGAAGTCCAAGCTTTAGGGGCTGCACCTGGTGAGGGTCTTCTTCCTAGTGGGAACTCTGTAGAGTTCTCAGGTGGTACAGGGTCACATGGCAAAAGGTATACAAGAGAGAGCCTGCTGGCTTCTACAACAGACCCACTCTCATGATAACTAACCCACTCCTGTGATAACCCATTAAACTAGGAATAGATTAATCTAATCATGGAGGCACAGTCCTCATGACCCAGTCATCTCTTTTTTTTTTTTTTTAAGTCGGAGTCTCACTCTGTTACCCAGACTGGAGTGCAGTGGCCACTCCCGGCCACTGCAGTCTCGACCTGCTGGGCTCTGGCGATCCTTCCGCCTCAGCCTTCCAAGTAGCTGGAACTACAGGCGCATGCTACCACGCCTGGCCAATTTTTTGATTTATTGTAGAGATGAGGTCTCGCCAAGTTGCCCGGGCGGGTCTTGAACCCGCTGGCTCAGGCAATCCACTCACCTCAGCCTCCCAAAGGCGCGGGATTACAGGCTGAGCCACCGAGCCCGGCGACTTTTTTTTTTTTTAGTTGGAGTCTCACTCTGTCGTCCAGGCTGGAGTGCAGTGGCACCCTAATGGCCACCCCAGCATCGATGGGCTGGACTCAGGTGATCCTTCCACCTCAGCCTTCCAAGTAGCTGGAACTACAGGCGCATGCTACCACGCCTGGCCAATTTTTTGATTTATTGTAGAGATGAGGTCTAGCTAAGTTGCCCAGGTTGTTCTGTAACCTGTGGGCTCAGGTAATTCCCTCACTTCGGCCTCCCAAAGACTTTTTTTTTTTTAAAGAGACAGTGTCTCACTCTGTTGCCCAGGCTGGAATGCAGTAGCCATTCAGAGGCATGATCATAGCTCACTGCAACTTCAACCTCCTGGGCTCAAGCCATCCTCCTGCCTTAGCCTCCCAAGTGGCTGGGACTATAGGTACACGTACCATGCCCAGCTGATTTTTAAAAATATTTTTAGAGGCTGGGCTCAGTGGCTCAGCCTGTAATCCCAGCACTTTGGGAGGCCAAGGCAGGTGGATTGCCTGAGCCTGAGGGTTTGAGACCAGCCCGAGCAACTTGGCAAGACCTCATCTCTACAATAAATTTAAAAAATTAGTCAGGCATGGTAGTGCATGCCTGTAGTCCTGGCTACTTGGAAGGCTGAGACATAAGGACTGCCTGAACCCAGCAGGTCGAGGCTGCAGTGGCCATGAGCATGCCACTGCACTTCAGTCTGGGCAACAGAGTGAGACTCCAACTCAAAAACAAAAAACAACAACAAAAAAGAATCATTATGGAATTAAATAACTCTAGACCTAAAAAGTCTTTCAAAAGAATGTTTCACTTCAAATGACAGGAAGATGGCTGAGTTTTATTTTCTCCTATATATTTTTCTGTAGCTATCAGATTTTCTACAGAATTACTTTAAGAATGAAAAGTTACCAGGCATGGTGGCCCCTGCCAGTAATTCCAGCTACTTGAGAGACTGAGGTGGGAGGATCACTTGAGCCCAGGAGTTGGAGGCTTCAGTGAGCTATGGTTGCACAACTGCTCTCTAGCCTGGGTGACAAAGTGAGACCCTGCCACGCATGATGACTCACATCTATAATCCCAACATTCTGGGAACCTGAGGTTGGAGGATTGCTTGAGCCCAAAAGTTTGACGCCAGCCTGGACAACATGGTAGGACCTTGTCTCTACAAAAATTTTTTTAAAAATTAGCCAGGCATTGTGGTGTGCATCTGTAGTCCTAGCTACTGGGGAGGCTGAGATAGGAGGATTACTTGAGCCTGAGAGGTTGAAGCTGTAGTGAGCAGGATGGTGCCACTGCATTTCAGCCTAGACTCTGTCCTGAGACAGAGTAAGACCTCAACTTAGGGGGGAAAAAAAGGAAATTATAAAACTCTAAGGGTAAACTCCATGTTTTAAAATTCCATTTTCTTGCTTTCTGTGGTGGACTTTTATATTTTTTGCAGCCCTGCATTGGTTTTCCCCTTCTTCTGGGTCCAGAACTCTCTGTTCCTGAAAGGATTACTCCTCTTCCATTCTCAGTCCATGTAGTTCAGTGTGCTGACTCCATGGCTCTGGGTTGGGTATGTAACCCAGCCCTGTCCAGTCAGAGCAGTGCATCCCCCTGACCATAGTGGTTGCTATCCAAGTTGGTCCAATCAGAGGAAATCCCAAGACTCTTCCAGAAGCAACATGAAAGGAGTTTCTCTCTTTTCCACTAGACTTGGATTTTCGAGGTTATAAGCCTTAAGCTGCTGAGAGACTGTGACTGAGATAATAGTAGAACTGAAAAGTGGCAAAAATTCAAGTCCTTATGATGTTCTTTTGAGCCTCTATCTGACCATGCCTAAAGCCAACTCTATCCTTTTTTAATTAAATGAACCAATAAATACTCCCCACCACCACCTTTTTTTAAATTTAGCCAGTTGGAGTTCAGTTTCTGATGCTTACCAAGAGTTCTGACCGATATGTTTTCCAACATGAATTTGCCCCAGCAAACTCTGTGTTAGTCATCTTTCTCTAGGTTCTGCTGCAGTAACAAACAACCCCCAAATCTCAGTGCCTTACAACACCACAGGTTTTTTCTTCATCCTGTTACGTGTGGGCTGTATGTCAGCGTTGGCTCTACTCCACATCTCTTTCAAGGACCTAGGATGAAGGAGCATCCCGTCTCTCAGTCTCAGGGCAGAGGGAGATCAATGGCTGAAGCATGCAATGGCAAATGTGACTTCTGCTCACATTCATTGACCAGTGCAAGTCAATATTTATGTTCCAGGGAAATTGACACCTCTCATAAGGAGGAACTGCAAGGCATCAGGTAAACAGCAGGGATGCATAATTCTCTTCCAGGGAAGAGAGAGACAATTGGGAAAAATAATACAACTACCACAGGCTCTAATCTTCCCTGCCTTTCAATAGTGATGGATTTTGTCATATCTCCTGTTGACTTTACTGATAAATCCAGCAACCATCCTCTTTTGTAGTATATATTCCTGACTCAACAAGCCAATCAGAGACAATGAACTTATTTACTAGCATACTAAAAACAGGAAAAGTTTAGATTTTTATTTTAGTAAAAAGAATTGTCCTGAGAATTGGTCAGATTCATTTGCAAAAATGAATAACTAAATAAGCACAAGGAACGAAAGTGCACGGCCACCTTTCTGGTCTTGTGTCCCAGCGGAGAAAGCTCATGAAAGACATCATTAAAACTGAGACCTTCAATGAAACAAAGATTGTGTTTTCAAAGAAAAAAGAAAAGGTTGCTTTGGGTGAAGTGTCTTCTCAGTTACGTTTTATCCTTGGACAAGAAAAAAAAAAAGAAAAAAGTGTATGATACTTTCATGTTGGTGAAAGGTATCTTATGACCAAAAACTGAGGTGAAAACAAAAGTGTCACCGTGTCGTCTGAGGACATATGATGATGTTTTTACTGAGGTTAACAGTGGGACTGAAAACACTCATGCTTTCAAAATGGCACAGGAAACTGCATTTTGTACTAAAGATTATAATTAAATGGTGGCACAGCAGAAAATTTGCTGTCAAGCATCTAGATAGAAAAAAAATCTTTTAATTTATTTTGCTTCATAGAATAATAGATTTCTGTCTCAGTAATTTCAAAGGCCAGAGAGTCCCAAGAGGACAGTAAATTGTCTTTGCTCTTTATGTTCACATTCATCTTCAAATAGCGGGAGCAAGGAGAGCTGCTTCCTGAATCTGGGACGTGCTGAGATGTCTAAATCCTCTGAGTGCCTCCCTCTCATTGGAGGTTTGACATGTGGGTGGCCCTTCCTCTGGAGCCCTCGATGCTGCTTCCTTTCCTTGTTCCATCTGTTTCTAGATGACTGTTTAAGAATGAGTTCAGAGAGCCTGTGTGAGGCGAGAGCCTATGGGAGGCAGCACATCTAGGTTCCTGTCTTAGCTCCCCTATTGACTGGCTGGTGTGTGAGCTTTCTAGGGCAACTACAACAGGTGACCACAAACTTGATGGCTTTACAACAACACAGATTTATTCTCTTGTAGTTCTGGAGGCTAGAGGTCCTAAATCAGTCTTACTGGGCTAAGTCAAAGTGTTGGCATGGCTGACTGCCTCTGGATGCCTAGGGAGAATGTGTTTGCTTGCCTTTTCTGGCTTCTGGAGGCCACCTCTACTCCTTGGCTTGTGGCCTCCTCCTGGCATCATTCTGCATTCTTGCGTCTGTCTCTACATCTCCTATTTCTGCAGTAGTGTCTCATGAGCGACCCCTACCCCGTCCCCGTCCCCCCATCATCCAGGGTAATCTCCCCATCTCAAGATCCTTAACTCAATCACATCTGCAAAGTCCATTTTGCCATATAAGGGAACATATGTATTCACAGGGTCTAGGGACTGGATATGGACCTCTTGGGGGACACCAACAGGAAAAGCCTGTGCTTCTTTACTTATGAGACTTCTGACACCAAATGTGTGGGGTTTTCACACCAAGCAATTCTCCACCTCTCTCAGATACCAACTGGGTGTCCTATAATTTAATTTACTTTCATTCTGACACTACCTATAGTTAGCACAGACGCCAGGGGTTAAGGGCCCACAAGACTGCCTTCCACTTCAGATGTCAGTTCAAAGGAACAGGTCCCAGGTTACCCTCACTTCTGTCAGACTTGGCTATACACTCGGGGTTCCCACAACCCCTTTCTTTGGTTTGCTAATTCTCTTTAACAGCTCATAGAACTCAGAACTCAACTCACTCACTTCTGTGAAAGATTTTATATTTTATATATTTTTTATTTTATAAAGGATACAAATGAACAGCCAGATGAAGAGATAAGTAGGATGAGGGTCCCTAGCACAAGAGCTTCTACACCTGTGGAGTTGGGGTGTGCCAGCCTCCTGGCATGCAGTTACACTCACCAACCCAGAAACTCATCAAGTCTCATGGTTTTATACAGTTGAATCTCCAGCCTCCCCCCACTTCCTGGAGGCCAATGGGTAGCACTGAAAATCTCAACTCTGTAATCACTTGATCTTTCTGGTGACCAGCCCCTTCTTGAGACTCTGTAGACTCCAGGGTAAGTCCATCATGAGTCACACTATTAGCATATACTCAGGTGTGAGTTTATAAACTCAGGAGTTCATTATGAATAACAAGTGATATTCCTATCACTTAGGAAATTCCAAGGATTTGGGAGCTATGTGCCAGGAATCGGGGACAAAGGCCAGATACACATATTTGTGTGTGTATGTATGTGTGTGTGTTTGTGTGTGTGTGTGTCTCACTCTGTTGCCCAGGCTGGAGTGCAGTGTCACCATCATGACTCACCACAGCCTCAACTCCTGGGCTCAGGTGATCCTTCTACCTCAGCCTCCCAAGTAGTTGAGACTACAGGCTTGTGCCACCACGCCCAGCTAAAATATATTTCTTATTATACCTGGGGCTATTATTCAGCCTACAGCAGCTGGGTAACCTGGAATCAGTTCCTTCACATCTCTGAGCTATGCTTCTCTCTTCTGTGATGTGGGAATGGTAATAATCTCTACCTTGGAGGATCGTTGTGAGGCTTAAAGATATGATCAGTTAGAGTTCTTTCTTGTGAGCAACAGAAATTGCAGGGCTACTTACAAAAAAGGGTCTATATGAGGAGTAATAAGATAACTCATAAACCTGACAGAGAGGCAAGGACCTGACTTTGGAAAGCAGGGATGGGGATCAAGAGAACACAGGCTACGATCCGTATTCTCAATACACCACTGCCAGGGTGAAGCCTTAGGCTCCTGCGAGTCCACCCAAGATTCCCACTTCAGGGAGGCACCATGTGCTGGGCCACACTTGGGTCTTAGGTGCACTCCTTGTCCAGGGAGGGCCAGGGAGAGCCAGGTGCTGTAGCCCACATTTTCCCAACACAGGGAGGGGGAGCTGTCAAAGCAAAGTCTAAGGACTGATGCCACAAGAAGAGGGAAGGGCATTCTGGGCAGATAGAAATGAAAAGTATCCACTGCGCAGTGCTCACGGCAGGTATTCAAAAAACGATGGCTTTTATTTTATCCCTAATCTTAAGAGACAAGTAGTCACTGCTTTCACAAGATGAAACATGGACAGCCAGTGACCAAGCAAGTGAATATGTGCATTTATCATCAGCACTGCCACTGATCAATTCTGACCTTAAGTTCTCTGTTTCCTATTTATAATAATATATATTCATTCAGAAATATTTTTTGAAGGTCTGCTTTATTCCAGGAACTTTTCTGTAGGTACTGTGGATAAAGTGGAGAATAAGGGAAACTCCTGGCTCCTGTGGAGGTCACATTGTAATGGGAAGACAAACTATAACCAAACTAACAAATAAATGTATTGTAAAATGTCCAAAAGTCTCAGGTACTTTGAATTAAAATAGAGCAGAGTAAGTGGATAGAAAGTCACAGTGTTGGCTAGGGTGAGCAGTGGTTGGTGTTTGTTTGTTTGTTTGTTTTTGAGTCAGGGACTAGCTCTGTCGCTCAGGATGGAGTACAGTGGCACAATCACAGCTCACTGCAGCCTTGATCTCCTGGGCTGAGGTGATCCTGCCTCAGCCTCCCAAGTAGCTGGGATTACAGGCACATGCCACCACGCCCAGCTATTTTTGTTTTTTATTTTTTATTTTATTTTATTTTTTTTGAGTTGGAGTCTCACTCTGTCGCCCAGACTGGAGTGCAGCGGCCGCTCCCAGCCACCGCAGCCTCGACCTGCTGGGCTCCAGCGAACCTTCCGCCTCAGCCTTCCAAGTAGCTGGAACTACAGGCATGCACTACCACGCCTGGCTAATTTTTTGATTTTATTGTAGAGATGAGGTCTCACCAAGTTGCCTAGGTGGGTCTCGAACCCCCGGGCTCAGGCAATCCACTCACCTCAGCCTCCCAAAGGCGCGGGATTACAGGCTGAGCCACCAAGCCCGGCTTAATTTTTTATTTTTTATAGAGACAGGATCTTGCTATGGTGCCCAGGCTGATCTTGAACTCCTGGGCTCAAGCAATCCTCTCACCTCAGCCTCCCAAAGCACTGGGATTACAAGTGTGAGCCACCGTGCTGGGCCAGTGACAGTGTTTTAAAGAGAGAAAGCAGAGAAGGATCACTTCTCTATGAAAGTGACATTAGCACAGAAACCTGAATGAGATCAGAAGGAAGAGTGTTGTAAGCTGAGGGAACAGCTCCACAAAGGCCCTGAGATGGAAACAACGTTGGCCAGTGACGCAAGAGGAGATGAGGGAGACCTAGAGAGTGGTAGGAATTGAAGCCAGAGAGGCAGGCAAGGGTGCTACCAGCTTGGGTGGAGCCTTGGATTTGTTTTTTTTTTTCCTTCTGTATAAGAAATGATAGTAGGATTTAGAGCACAAGAGCGAAATAATCCAACTTAGCTGTTAAAAAGTTCACTCTGGGCCAGTCATGGTGGCTCAAACCTATAATCCCAGCACTTTGGGAGGTCGAGGCGAGAGGATTGCCTGAGCCCAGGGGTTCAAGACTAGCCTGGGCAACTTGGCGAGAGACCTCATCTCTACAATAAATCAAAAAAATTAGCTGGATGTGGTGGCCTGTGCCTATAATTCCAGCTACTTGGAAGGCTTAGGCGGAAGGATCGCCTGAGCCCAACAGTCGACGCTGTGGTAGCCGTGAGCATGCCACTGCACTCCAGCCTGGGAGACAGAGTGAGGCTCCAAGTCAAAAAAAAAAAGGATCACTCTGGCAGCCGAATGGGGGGTTAACTGCAGTAGTGCAAGCAGGGCAGCAACTGCAGGCAGGTGATGGCCTCCTGGAGTGGAGGTGGTAGAAGAAGTTGGATTGGGGACATATTTTGAAGTTGGAACCAAGAAGACTTGATGGATTGGATGTGGGGTGAGGGAGAGAAGTCAAGGGTGCATTGGATAGCTTATACGAAATGGCAATAAGGGAAAAAAGCCACTCGATGATTGTTGGAGATTTCAGGCCTGAGCAGCTGGCTGAATGGGAGGCGTTCACTGAAGCAAAGTGGGAGAAATGAGAATTCTGTTTTGAAAATGTAATGAGTTTACTGAAGAATCACAAGTTATTGGGAATAAAAATATGAATTTTTTTCTTTTTTTCCCACTAACCACTATGCTATATTTATGTTGAATCTCTCTTCCTTTCATCTGAGAAGCAGCCCTGTAATAATTTTTGGCCAAATTCCGTAACTTTCTGGTCACTGTCTGTTTTTGTTTTTGTTTGAGACAGAGTCTTGCTCTGTTGCCCAGACTGGAGTACAATGATGCGATCGATCATAGCTCAATGAAGCCTCGAATTCCTGGGCTCAGACGATTCTTCTGTCTCAGTCTCATGAGTAGCTAGGACTACAAGGCATGCCACCACATCCGGCTTTTTTTTTTTTTTAATTTCTGGCTGAGATGGGGGTCTCCTATGTTGCCCAGGCTGGTCTCAAATTCAACTCTCTGCAACCACAACTGTCTATGATTCAGGGGTCCCAGAACTTGGAGGGGGGAGGAAACTCCCTCTTTATTTTCCCTAATCTGACCCTTAAATTTATCATCTCCTTTAAGTATGAGTGTGGGGAACAAACCTCAGTTGTTTCTTCAGTACCTGTGACTTTGTCACTGATAGTAATCACAGATGCTATCATACCACATTACAGTTGTTGCAGAGATTGTGAAATATCATTTACACGTATTCCTTTTGAATTTTAATGACTAACTGGCCTGCTATTAGCTCTTGCTATTTACTGCATAATTTAGAAGCACCTATATTACTATATCAGCTGTTCTTTTAATACTTTGGTAACTTTATTTCACATAATTGGTTTGCTGTAATTCTATGCATTTACCTCTATGTTGTTGAAAATATTATTCTGAGAAGGAATTCAAACCACCAAAGTAGAAAGGGTCCATGACACAAAAAAGGTGAAGGTCTCCTGTAGAGGTTTGAAATGGGTGGGGAGGAAGGTGTTCTGCTCTTCCCAACAGTCCCCTTGCCTGGACCCACTCTTTGGAGCCAGGGGAGGGAGTCTAGCGAGGAGGCGGGTCTCCTCAAGTTTTTCCTTAAGTCACACTAGAGAAAAAACATGTCATCAGTTACAAAGAAACTAACTAACACCACAATCTCGATGTGTTTTATTTAAAACTATCAAGTATCACAGCCTTGGTGTTTAAGATGGTTTTACCTGAAACCTCCTGGGTGAATACATGGGCTTAACAATTTGTTGTTTGGTGAGCTCTCTTCTCTGAATGTATATGCAGCTTCAGTGATAGGGTTGGTGAAACGGGACTCAACTCTATGTTTAACTAGGAGGATGATTCAACCTGATGCTGGGGTAATAACCGCTTGTTGATCTCTCAGGGTAGAGATTGGTGAGGGGGCGGCAGCAACATCATATCCTAGTAGCCCTGATTTCCAAGTGCACTCTAAGGCTACAGAGAGTAATGCTCCACTGGTTTTTGGTCTAGTCCTTGTGTTCATAGAAGCCTGGAATTAAATGAGTCCTATGAGGTCCTGTCCTAAAGGCTAGTCAACATATGTCTGGAGGCACCATTCCAGATAACCTCTATTCTTACAAAGATTTGAAGTTCATAAGTCAAGAATAGAATGTTGGAGAAGTCAGTTAAGGTAAAGGGCAAGGACTGGGTAAGGTCTCTTGCTGAATATGACAGGTGCTCATTGTCAAATACTGGTCCATCACAGAACTTAAGATGACTGATTTAGGGCCTGTGCCATCTTTGCAAACAGCTTTACTTCTTTCTGGTTGTGTTTTCATGTTCCAAGAAAATAACTTAATCTCTTAGCTAATGAAAAGTGGATCAAATTTGGATCCTGGAATTCAATTTTCAATCTCAAGCAAGCATTTCTCCTTTCTACATTATCCTGTTTAAATGTGATTTTGGACGGTGCTTTTTTAATTGCCTTAAAACTGGATGGAGAAATTGATAAAGACTAACTTCTCAGATTTTCTTATTACATGTCTTGTTAGCATGCTATATCTTCTTTCTGTCCTGCAGATCTTTTACTTAGCATCCAAAAAAGGGGAAAGAAGTGTGTATATATGTGCACGCATGCACATGCAAGTGTATATTCATAACACAATCAGAAGAATACATTTTTGTTCTCAGAATTATAGCATTGATTCTTACAATTCAAATGTATTGAATTCACATTTGAGAAATAAAGGAGGAGGACATGACAAATGGGCATTACTAGTAAAACAATTCTTCTTGGAAACATACTTCAGCAGTGCCATCGTGCCCATTTCAACATGCAGGAGCGTCTGCTCTGGAGTGTCCGACGTAAGCCCTTGTGGAGCCTCAGCTGCCTTCTCCTGTGACTGACACGTTCACCTCCTCTCCCCTCCCCGGCTCCCTGGTGATGAGTTGTCGTCTCTATTTTTATTTGACCCGAAGCCAATTGCATTGATTCCAAGAGAGAGGAATGGGCCTGGCATGGCTTCTATCCCTTCAAGCTAGCCCGTTGAAATGATTGATCATTCCCAGGGACTATGCGCCAAAGAGTGAGTCCTTTTCATTTGGCCTGATTTACACTGTCTTTTTCATACTTATTCTTGGTTTGGGAATGAGACAGCGCCCCATTATTTAGCCATGAAAGCAGGGATGTCACTAAAGGTGGCCTCATATTACTGCTTAAAGGCCTGTTAGGAATCTCATTTTGCTCTTCGGAGATGTCATTGTGATGTAGAGCGGTTCAGGGTTTCATTACTGGTGAAAGTCCTTTGTTGGGCTCGCCTGTCATGTCCTAAGATTTGCGGTTCTCCTTTACTGCTGCTATTCCGAAACAGGAATACTGTTACTTTGAGGATTTCATGACATCAGCAGTGAAAAACATACTTAAAGCAGGAAAATTGCAGCTGAACAGAAAGGCGCCGTCAAATCTCCCCTCAGATACAGGTGACAAACTCCACTTCATTTAGCTGTCCTGATGTGGGATTTCCCTGTGGAGGTTCAGACATATGAATATCTGCCAAGTTATTACCGGAAGGTTCACTGAAAAGGGCATTTGCTATGATTATGGCTTCTCTCCCCTAATTTTTTTTTTCTTTGAGGCAAATGACTGCGTTTTCTTCTATTTAGCACTCAACAGCTGTTAGACTTTGGCTTGCATGTTAGTGACCTTGTGAAGTGGCCCTTTCTCCTCTCTGAGCCCCCTCCCTGTGTTTCCTGGGCAGTTTGCATTCTCAGCAGGAAATTGTCAGTGACATTGAACGCAGTCCCTTTACCCCTTTCTGCCTCAGTTTCTTTGACTCTAACCGAAGGATAACAACTTGTTATTCATGTTGTAAGGTTTTAACACAATCATGTGTAGAAAGCGCTTAGCACACTGCTGGATACAATGGCAGCCACTCATTCCACAGGTGTTTATGGAGTGCTGACTATGTGGCAGATCTTGTCCTAAATGCTGGGAATACTAAGATGAGCAAACACAGGATCTGTCTCTGCCCTCTTGGAGATTTCATTCAAGTAAAAGATTTGGGCATTAATTAGATTATTGCATGGGTATACATCTCCAAAATGGGCCAAGGTCTAGGAAGGAAAATTACAGGGAGTTTCATTGGGCCTTGATCTAGTCAAAGGAAATGTTTCAACAACATTTCGACAGAGATCAGAAGGATCAGTTACTCAGAAGGCTGAAGTAGAAGGATCACTTGAGCCCAGGAGTTCATGGCTATAGCATGCTATGATTGTGCCACAACACTTCAGCCTGAGTGACAGAGCAAGACCCCGTCTCTAAACAAATACAAATAAAAAATGAAGGCGGAATAAGAGGGACCCATTAAAAAGGGGTGTCAGCCTCTGCCAGCCCTAAGGTACATTTGAGCAAATTTGGAAAAGATGTTCCTACCCTGGGGCAGATGCAGCCCCACCCTGAGAAGAAGAGCATGGGCTGGGTTTTTGTACCTCCAGCCCATGCACTGGATGCCCTTGAGCTGAGGACAACCTGTACAACCATATAAGGTGCCCCTGGCTGGGAGTTGGGGGATATTGGAGGCAGAGGAAAGGACCTTTGCAAAGGCCCTGAGGTGGGAGGGAGCATGGCACATTTGAGGTGCTGCAAATGGCCAGGGGGCACTGGAGAACAAGGAGCAAGGATGCTGGAAAGGAGTCCAGAAAGCTCTTGGTAAATATCACCTAGTGTTAGCACATTAGAGCATTATTCTCATACATTCAGTGCCAGCACACCAGGGTCTTTCTGGAAGCAGTTGACTTTTTGTTGTTGTTTGTTTGTTTGTTTGTCTGTTTTGAGTTGGGGTCAGACACTGTTGCCCAGGCTAGAGTGCAGTGGTCTGATCATGGCTCACTGCAGCCTTAGCTCTTGGGCTCAGGCAACCCTTCCACCTCTGCCTCCCGAGTAGCTGGGACTACAGATGTATACCACCATGACTGGCTAATTTTAAAAATTTTTTTGTAGAGATGAGGTCTCGCTATATTGCTTAGGGTGGTCTCGAGCTCCTGGGCTCAAGTAATCCTCCTGCCTCGGCCTCCCAAAGTGCGGGGATTACAGGTGTGAGCAACCATGACTGGCCAGAAGCGATTGATTTTTAATTAGTGAAGGGAAATTACTTCAGGGATGTGACTTGTGGTGTCACACAACTGAGATTTAGAGAATAGGGACAGTGGATGAGGAGAGACATTTAATGTGGAAAGCAGGGGGTTGACATACCTCCAGTGGCAGGCCTCCAGCAAAAGATGAAGCCTCCATCACAGCCCAGGAAACTGGATATTAGGCAAGGAGAGGTGAAAACAGAAACAACAAAAAAACCAAAAAACAAAAACGCTATCACATTATGTAAGTAAAAATGGAAACTGAACATTAGGGAAAGGTTTTTAACAATGCTGTTGTCATTTTGAGGGCATAATTATCTCTCCAAAGAAATGGAAGAATCTCCTTTACTTGGTCTCTTGAAAGGACCTGTCCAGCCGGAAAACCAGAGCCTGGCAACAACACCGCCCTTGCTAGAAGTGGTGTTGATAACCCCAGGTTCTTTCTGGCTTTGATTTCTTGATTCTGGAATAATTCAAAAGAGCATTCATTCATTCAAACAAATATACTGTATCAAGGTTTTCTTTTTCTTTTTTCAAGTCAAAGTTTAGAGAGAAATGAAAACCCCAGATCCTGGAGAAACACGCATTGTTGGCAGTTAGCTCTGCAGTCTGGGCCAGGCTGGACACTGCAAGTGTTTGCCGAGTTGAGGCGTGGTGTGTCTGCACTCCACTGTGAAGGAATTTTGGGCTTTAGGATTGTGTGGGTCTGGGCTGAGGCTGACTAGGCCACCTACAAGATGCATGACCTTGAGCAGGTTAGTTAATCTCTGTGCAATGAGAGTTACTGTAAGCTCTAGCAGCTATTAGGGAGAGCTTTGAGGCTAGGGCACTTGGGAATCTCTCACTTGCAAAGTTCTTTCTGGGGATCCTGTACTGGGAGCAGCCTCCATGTGATCCACATCATTCCAGAGGCTTCTACTCTGTGCTGTATCTGAACAGTCTTGGCCTTTACCTTTAAGATATAGCTGTGCTTTGCTTTTGGGAAACATAAAGAACCAGATTTAAGACAGATTATAAGACCTTGTCAGCAGTTAGTGCCTCTATTAAACTTTTAGGAGAAAGTAAGTGTATGTAGTCTTGATTTTTAAATATATCTATGACTTTTAAAATCCCATCACAATCTGAAAAATCCCACAAGAGCAGACACTCTCAACTGACTCAGCACTTGAGATATGTTACTATTTTTTTTTTGAATCAGAGTCTCACTGTCACCCAGGCTGGAGTGCAGAGGCACGCTGCTCACGGCCACAAAGTGCAGTGGCACACTGCTCATGGTCACCGCAGCCTCGACCTGCTGGGCTCAGGCGATCCTTCTATCTCAACCTTCCAGATAGCTGGAACTACAGGCATGTGCCACCTTGCCCATCTAATTTTTTTTTTCTTTCTAGAGACGAGGTCTCACCATGTTGCCTATTCTGGTGTCAAACCCACAGGCTGAGGCAATCCTCTCACCTCCACCTCCTGTGCTGGAATTACAGGCATGAGCCACCACGCCCAGCCTTGGAGATTATTTCTTATTAAGATGTACGCAGAACTTAAAAAACATGCTTGAATTTGAACCACATCAGCTTGAATACATGCTAACCAGAGATAAATTCCTATATTTTGCTTTTGGGAATGAGATGTCTGTCTCTTGCATTATTTCCATACAGTCTTGTGTCAGTAACATGTAAGTTGCACCTCCAGGACTAACAGGCAGGTATAGCAATCTCAGTCCTTAAAGGAAAAGCAGGCTAACAGTGATTTAAGGTTATGCTGGTTAAAAAAAATAATCCATCCCAGATTTCAAAATAAGAAATGCTAACTCAAGCATATACTTTTCCATCTAAAATGACATTGTTGCTTTCTAAGAAGGGGGTTGATAAAGCACTTAATCAGAGAGACCATTATGTTGTCAAAGGCAATGCCAAGGCTGAAGGACAGGATTTTCATGGGCATATGACCATTTTATTGCTTTTCAGCCCGAGGCCACCAATCCCGCTGTCCCTCCTGCTGACAGAAGAGGAAGCAGTTGTCTACATTCAGTCTTTCTGGAGAGCCTATATGGTAAGAATCATGTGTAATTGTGGCATTTGATTTGATGGAGAATTTTGTGAAGTGTAAGGCCCAGGGGAAAACACTTAGATGAATTAGAAACACAGAATATTAGAACTAATATCCAGACCTCAGAAATAGGATTCTCAGCTGGACGCAGTGACTCACACCTGTAATCCATCACTCTGGGAGGCAGATACCAGCAGATTGCTCTAGCCCAAGAGTTTGAGATGAGAGTGGGCAACTTAGCGAAGCCTCATCTCTATTTAAAAAATCAAAAAATTAGCCAGGCATGGTGGCATGTGCCTGTAGTCCCAACTACTTTGGATGCTGAGGTGAAAGGATCGCCTGAGCCCAGGAGGTCAAGGCTGCCATGAACCATGATCATCGTGATCATGCCACTGCACTCCAGCCTGGGTGACAGAGTGAGACCCTGACTCAATAAATCAATAAATAATTAATTAAAATTGGTCTTAAAGTATGATTTAGAAATTTTACCAAAATTTATTTTGCGGTTATCACTAAACGTACCCTCCAACCTTTTACTTTTATTATTATTATTGTTATTATTATTTTGAGTTGGAGTCTCACTCTGTCATCCAGGCTGGCGTGCAGTGGCATGCTCCCAGCCACCACAGCCTCGACTTGCTGAGCTCAGGTGATCCTTCCGCCTCAGCCTTCAAGTAACTGGAACTATAGGCACACACTACCACGCCCAGCTAATTTTTTGATTTATTGTAGAGAGGAGGTCTCACCATGTTGCCCAGGCTGGTCTTGAACCTGAGGGCTCAGGCAATCCTCTTGCCTCGGCCTCCCAAAGTGCTGGGATTATAGGCTTGAGTCACCATGCCCGGCCTATTATTATTTTTTGAATTGGGGTCTCACTCTGTCACCCAAGCTGGAGTGCAGTGGCATGATCACGGCTCACTGCAGCCCCGGCCTCCTCGGCTCAGGCGATCCTTCCACCTCTGTCTCCTGAGTAGCTGAGACTACAGGTGCATGTCACCACACCCTGCTAATTTTTCATTTGTTTGTTTTATTGTAAAGATGAATTCTTGCTATGTTGCCTAGGCTACCCTCTAACCTTTTAAACTTGGGTTTATTGTCTGAAAAAACACTGGCCTGTATTGTCTAAAAAAAACCACTGCGTGTATAAAGAGAGAAATGCATTATCATTTTATTAAAAATTCAGATAAAGCAAATAAAAATTTTTGAGTCACTGATAATTCCAAAAGATAATCATGTTACCATTTTGGTATAAAATTTTCCTAACTTTAAAAATCTGAATACATGGACTGACGTATATATATTTAACATATAGAAAATAACCTTTTCCTTTGTAACTTGTCTTTTTCAACTATTTTCCTATTTGGGATTTTGAGATTATTTCCAGTTTTTCTTTTCTTTTTTTTTTTTTTTTTTTTTTTGAGTTGGAGTCTCACTCTGTTGCTCAGACTGGAGTGCAGTGGCACGCTCCCGGCCACCACAGCCTCGATCTGCTGGGCTCCGGCGATCCTTCTACCTCAGCCTTCCAAGTAGCTGGAACTACAGGCATCCGCTACCACGCCCAGCCAATTTTTGACTTATTATAGAGATGAGGTCTTGCCAAGTTGCCCAGGCGGGTCTCGAACCTTCAGGTTCAGGCAATCCACTCACCTTGGCCTCCCAAAGCACTGGGATTACAGGCTGAACCACCGAGCCCAGCCAATCCCTTTCTTATAGTATTACAATAATTGTTCAAGGTCCGCTTATGAGTGAGAACATGTGGGACTCAGTTCTTTGTTTCTGTGATAGATCACTCACTATTACAGACTAAGTCCATCCAAGTTGCTGCAAAGTTCATAATTTTGTCCTTCTTTATGGCTGCGTAATATCCCATTGTATGTAAATACCACATTTTTGTTATCCAGTACTCTTTCGATGGACAGCATGGTTGGTTCCATGTTTTTGCTATTGTAAATAATGCTCCAATAAACATGTGTGTGCAGGTATCTTTTTCTTAGCGGGATTTTAGTTCTTCCGGGTATATTCCTAGTAGGGAGATTATAGAGTAATATGGAAGGTGAATTTTTAGGTCTTTTAGGAATTGCCACACTGTTTTCCACAGAGACTGTACTAGTTTACACTCCCAACAGTGTAGACGTGTTCTCTTTTCCCCGCATCCTCTCCTGCATCTGTTGTTTTTTGAGTTATTGATGATGGCCATCCTGACTGGAGGTAGGTGATATCTCAGTGTGGTTTTAATTTGCATTTCTTTGTTGACTAATGAGGCTGAGCATTTTTTCATGTGTTTGTTGGCTGCTAGTATGTCTTCTTTGGAGAAGTATCTATTCATATCTTTTGCCCACTTTGTAATGGGCTATTAGTGTTTTTCTTTTCAGCATGTTTGAGTTCCTTGTAGATCTTAGATGTTAGGCCTTTGTCAGACATACAGTTGGCAAATATTTTTTCCCAGTCTGTGGGCTGTCTCCTCACTCTCTCAATGGTTCCTTTGGCTTTGCAGAAGCTTGTCAATTTGATGAGGTCCCACTTGTCTATCTTATCTCTTATGGCATGGATACTTGGGGTTTTAATCAGGAATTGGTTGCCAGTTCCAATTTCCATAAGGGTGTTTCCTGAGTGTTCTAAGGTTCTTATAGTTTGAGGTTTTACGTTTAGGTCTTTGATCCATTTAGAGTTGATTTTTGTGTTTGGTGATAGGTAGGGGTCTTGTTTTAATCTTCTGCATGTGGTCAACCTGTTTTCCCAGCACTATTCACTGAATAGGTTCTCTTCTCCTCAGTGGTTGATGGTGGAGGCTTTGTTGAAGATGAGTTGGTTGGAAAAGCCTTGGGGTATAAAATAAATATGCAAAAGACAGGCGCATTCTTTTTTTTTTTTTTGAATTGGAGTCTCACTCTGTCACCCAGACTGGAGTGCAGGGGCCGCTCCCGGCCACCGCACCCTCGAACTGGGTGGCTCCGGCAATCCTTCCGCCTCAGCCTTCCAAGTATGTGTAAATACAGGTGCGGGCTACCACGCCCGGATAATTTTTTTTTTTTTTTTTTTTTTTTGAGTTGGAGTCTCACTCTGTCGTCCAGGCTGAAATGCAGTGGCACACTCACGGCC